>PJEM01004242.1:0-47299 GCA_004023845.1 Helogale parvula
GGGGGGGAGAGGTGGTGGTAATGGAGGGGGCGCTTGTGGGGAAGAGCACTGGGTGTTGTATGGAAACCAATTTGACAATAAACTATTTTTAAAAAATTTGTTTTAATTAAAAAAAAATAAAAAGAAAAACAAGAGAGGTCGAATGACTTGCCCCAAATCACACAGGCAATGACAAGGGAGCTGGCTCCTTCGTCACTGAGGGGACTTCACGCTGTTCCGTGTGAGGCTGGGGTGGGGGGAGGAGAGTCCTGGTGTCTCCAGGTATACTCGACTTTTCCCTCCTGTGTGTAAACACCCTGTTTAGGGTGGTCCTCACATCTACTTGGCTGTTCATGAGAGATGTCCTGTCGAAGTCACCCAAGACCTCCATGTCACCAAATTCAATGATCATGGCCCAGGCCTGGTGTATCTACACGGGACACAGATAACCACTCCCTCCTTCTTGCAACACTTTATTCAGATGAAGAGTGACCAACTGCCCAAGGGTGTCCAAGTCTCTGAAAGTCCACGTACCAGGAAACCCCTCAATCCTGGATAAATTGGGATGGTTGGTTACTCTATGTTTAGGACATCACTTTTTCTAGGTTCCTCTTCTACAGTGTAGTGCTGCAGGGTTCAGTCCTAAACCATCTTTTTATTTTTCTCAATCTACATTCACGCTCAGATGAGCTCATCCACTCCCATGGCTTTAAGTACCATTTTTTAACTCACCAAGTCATATCTACAGCCTCAACTTTTGCCCTGAAATCTAGGTTGACTTTTCCCATCACACCTGAACACCATCATTCTGTGGTCTAATAGGATTCTCAAACATAACAAATTTAAAACTAACTCTTAAATTTCCAGCAATCCTTTCTTCCCATGACCTCCCAAGTCTCAGCATCTCAGCAAGTGGGAATTCTGTTCTCGCAGCTGCCCAGGGCAAACACTTCGGGGTCAATGTTGGCTTCTCTCTTTGTCTTACACCCTACATACCGTCCATCAAAAAAATCCTACCCACTCTACTTCTGAAATACATTCAGAATCCAACCTTTTCATCTTCTCTTCTGGTTATCACCCTGCACCCGAAGACACCCATATATAACCCTATTCCTGAATTATTGTGACAACCTCCTAATGGCCTTCCCCATCCCAGGCTATTCCCTACATATCAACCAGAGTGATCCTTATAAAAAGAACTCTATAAGCCATCCTTATAAGACGTCAGATCAAGTCTGGTCCCTGGCTTAATGCTTCCAGAGACTTCCCTTCTTAAAGAGCCAAAGTTCTTCTGGGTCTCTGAGGCCTAAGACTTGGCCCTGCTTTCCCTATGATCTCATTTCCTACTGCTCAACTCAGACTCCATCTCCTCGCTGTTGCTGGAGCATACCACATACTCTTGCCTTGGAGACTTTGCACTTGTTGTTCCTTCTGACTGGAATACTCTTCCTTCAGATAGCTGTCCAGTTCACATGAAATTCTCCCCACATGTCCCCTTCCCAATGGACATCCAAATAACTCCTCTTCCATGTCCCTCTCCATCCCCTTTCCCTCTTTTACTCTTCAAGGCACTTAATGTCCCTTGATATAGTCTACATGCACTTATTAGTCAGTGTCCCCCATTTTAGAACCTAAGTTCCATGAAGCTAGACCCCTTGCTGTATTCACTACTATATCCCCAGCTCCTAGAACAGTGCCTGGCACAGTGAGACTCAATGCATATTACTTGAAGGAAGGGAAGAAGGAAGGAAGGTAGGAAGGAAAAAAGGAAGGGATGTGTGGGTGGGTAGATGGATGGGTGGGTGGATGGATGAGTGGATGGATGGATGAGTGGATGGATGGATGGATAGATGGATGGATGGATGGATGGATGGATGGATGGATGGGTGAGTGGGGGGGTGAGTAGATGGATAGATGGATAAGTGGGTGGATGGATGGGTGGGTGGATGGATAGATGGGTGGGTGGATGGATGGATGGATGGATGGGTGAATGGGTGGGTGGATGGGTGGGTGGATGGCTGGGTGGACAGATGGATGGATGGATGGATGTTTAGGCTCTCTATTATATTCAAGTAAATGGAGCTGAGGACTGTAAGGTTCTTATCCTTCAGTGATTTCAAAGTACTTCACGGCTTAGGTTAAACAATACTTCCCTGCTTCCACAATGGCAATCTTTCACTGGCGCCCCTGAGTAGAAGATGCTGACATGCCATCACAGGTATCGATCTATTTTTACCAAGATACTTTGATTTCTCTGCTTTTTGGAGAAAAGTAATGGAACTCCTACTCTGCACACAGGGTGCCATTCTGTCACTTATCTTCCACTGTAAATCTGGACAAAAACTATACTGAGATCTTCATTTCCATCCTGTCCCCTCAAGCGAAATCAATGAAACCTAAGGACAGCCCAACACTTTGAAAGGTGAAGCACAAAAGAACAATAGCATCAGAACAATGTAAAAGAACTGTATTTTTAAAAGAATTTTTTTTTAATTAAAAAAAGGGGAGGTGCCTGAGTGGCTCAGTGGGTTGAGTGTCCGACTTGGTTTTGGCTTAGATCATCATTCCAGGATTATGGGGTTGACCCCTGTGCTGGGCTCCATGCTGAGTGTGGAGCCTGCTTGGGATTCTCTCTCTCTATCTCTCTTTCTCTGTTCCTTTTTCCCACTCAAGTGCTCTCTCTCTAAAATAAAAAATAAAAATAATTTTTTAAATATAAATGATCTAACATTTAGGTCATCTTTGGTAGTGAAAGAAAAAGGTCGTTTTATTGAGAAGAAGCTTAAACACATTACTAAAATGAATGCTTTCTAAGGTATGAGACTTTTTTTTCTTTAAAAATAAATGTTATACGCAAATATGTCCTGTAACCATGGTATTTAGGATGTGGCTTTTTACATCCTTTTCTTCAGCAAAAACCATTACATTCCAGATGATTCGTTCCATTTCATTTCAAAACTTTTCTATTCTCATTTTTAAAAACAGGCTCTTTCCCTCTATGAAAATGTAGATTACAGTTAGTAAGCACAGACAGTGTCTCAATTCCTTTCTACCTTAGGACAGAGATCTTTTCTTGCATTTCACTCTGTTTGGACTTCAAATAATCAGAAAATAGTTTTCGTATGTTACTGTTTCATTTTACATGTAGGTATTTGTTTGTTTGCTTATTTTTTATTTCTGAGTATTTCTCTGGCGATCTTCCCCAGGTTTTACTGTTACATTTTAATGAAGATATCAAATACAGAGCTGTTGGCTTGGTAGGTGGTTGGCTTCAGAGGGTGTCTGGCCAACCTGTCCACATGGCGGTGGCAATGGAGGAGGCCGATGTCAACAGGCAATGCTACACACAGTCAAGTCCACAGACAAGTCCATGTTCTCTGGCACTGGCCACAAACGACTCTCACAGAGTATCAAACAGACCAGGGGCAAGTCTATGATCGTATCACCATGTCTAAAAAGCCAATTCTAAACAGCCCATCCTCTTCAGAGTCAAGAATGCAAGACTTACAAATAATTGTACCTACTTTGAAAATGCACAGATATGCCATCGTCACAGCTAACATTTACCATGAAAGTTTAAAAAACCAAAAATCCAGGGGCACCTGGGTGGCTCAGTCAGTTAAATGGCTTCAGCTCAGGTCATGATCTCACAGTTCCTGAGTTTGAGCCCCATGTTGGGCTCTGTGATGACAGCTCTGAGCCTGGAGCCTGCTTCCGATTCTGTGTCTTCCTTTCCCTCTCTGCCCCTCCCCTGGTCTTGCTCTGTCTCTCTCTTTCTCTCAAAAATAAATAAACCTTGAAAAAATAAAAAAAAAAACAAACAAAAATCCAATAAAACCACACACATATAACCAAACATAGCCTTTCTCTCGTTTGATTGAAGAAATTCATGACAAAAGCCACTATGTTTACCGTGGGGCCAGCAAGCGGTTCTCACCTGTCATACTTTCTGAATTCTGAGCAATCAGGACCATAAAAGACACTACCTCTCTTCATGTTTTTCCCTCCTGTCTGGAATACTTCTACCTGGGTAAGTTCCTTAAACAGTCCTCAGACTGGATCATATGTTAAAATCCCAATCTCTTATACCATATTTGTTTATCCCTAATTTGTGGGGGTGGGGCAGGGTCCCTGTGATGTCAACATTGCAAATGAGAAAAGCTGCCACAGAGGTTTGCTCGACCCAATTATATACCCAATCCGTGGTAGTAACGCTTCTCCCCAAATCCATCTGGTAGGTTTTCGTATAAAAAAATCTGTGATTATTTTCAATGATTTATATACAAAAGAAAAGTAGATTTTATGATACAATTTTATGACACAACACATTTTTTTTTGCAATGCAAAGCACTCTGTTTATACCTACAAATTCATGAAAGGCAGGTACAGTAACTTCAAACAGAATGGGGTCCGTTTAGGCTGGTGGCCAAATTCTTAACCTCTCGCAAAACAACAAACTTAGAGTTGACTGGATTTTAAATAATGTGGCACCATTTAAGACTGCTAAAAATCAACCAACCATTGTATCAGTGTGGAGTTGTCGAAATGGGTAGTTATATAAGGAAAGGCAAGAGAAACAAAGGTCAAATGCACTTGATCCTATTTTTCAGTTGTCTAAAATGATACAATCAACGGTCTATAGCTTTGCAGGTAAGAGAAGTTTTTTTAAAGCTATTTCAGGTTGAGAGTCTTTACATGGTCAACTGCTTCCCCACCTTGCCAGGAAGGAATCTTGCTGAAATGTCCCATTATCTTTCTATGAAATGAATTTTTTTTTAAGGTAAAGGGAAATCACCATTAAGTTGATGATCGCTGTTGGAGGAGCCTTCATTCAGGAAGATGACTCGGGGGGAGAAGAGCCACTTCATGGTGACATTATCGCATGGTAGCAGGGAAACACTACGGTGATTTCCTAAGCAGGCTGTGCATTTAAAAAAGTAGGGGTGGAGGGAATCGGGGGCGCCTGGGTGGCCCAGTCGGTTAAGCGGCTGACTCCTGGTTTCAGTTCAGGTCATGATCTCACGGTTCGTGAGTTCAAGCCGTGTATCAGGCTCCATGCTGACAGCGTGGAGCCTGCTTGGGCTTCTCTCTCTCTCCCTTTCTCCCACTCTATCTCTCTCTTAAAATAAAAAAAGGGGGAATCAAAATCAGGCCTCTCGGCTCCCTCGGGCCGCCTGCTTCCATTCAGGTGACAAGAAGGAACTGAGACAGCACAGTGTGCTGAAAACGGAGTGGAGCTCTGGGAAGAGGTCATCACAAGCTAACCAGGAAAACTACCAGAAATATTTGCTCAGGGCTATTCATTTGCAAATAGGACGAGGAAGAAATGACAGGTAGGAACACTTGATTCTTGTAGAATTAAATGTTTTTGCTTTTTTTTTTTTTTTGCTGTGTCTTTGATATCTTCTATTACAAAACAGGTAGGCCACATGATAACTTGTTTACTTAGCTAATGAAAAAATTCATCCAAATTCACTTGACAAAACCTACTGCTCTGGAAGCAGAACCACCAAAAGAATACCTGCAGATTTTTAAGCAATTTGTTCTCCTTTGTGACTTAAAAAAAAAAAAATGCAAGGCTGCTGCAACGTAAGTCAAAGCTGGCGTGTAGAGAAAAGATTAAAGCTGGGGCTAAACTTCCTTAAAGCCTCTTAATTGTGATGTCGTGTTGTTTCTCAAGACACTGACGCAGAAAGCTGCAGTCTTAACTTACAAACAAGCAAGACACCAACCCCTGCCTCCTTACCTTGTTTCAAATATAAGTATCTGGTCCCCTTTCTAAATTTAAAAAAAATTTTAAGCTCAAAAAAAGATAGGCTTATGAAAGCACAGAGATAGCTTTATTACACCCGTGGGCAGAAAGAGCACCTATCTGGTTACTTTTCAACTGAATTTTGCATAGTTTAGAACACAATTTGAGCCGGGAATTTAAGAAACAATTTTTTTGGTTTGCACTGAAATATATATTTGCACCACATTAAAAACAACAACAACAAAAACATATCTAATATTTCTTGGTCCAAAGGTTATCTAATATATCCAATAGTTTAGATATTATGCACTTAATTCATGTGTTTTTATTATAATCTGCAATTTTGAAACAGGAAAAGTACAAACAAAAAGGGCAGTTGAGCAAGCCACGGAAGTCATAGACTTTTGTGAAGAAATGTCATCACAAGTTACCTCTTGCCGTAAAAGGTGCTACCCATTTTTCACTCCTACTCCTTCATCGATGACACAACACACAAATTATCCTCCTGAAATAACCACGCATCACTCCCGTAAACATACCTTTCAAAGATACCCAGTCACACAGCATGTGAATTGTCACAGGAGGCAAGATGGCGGCCACAGGAAACCAAGTGGAGGTTACAAAACTTCGAAGAGCAGAAGTGGTTTTGAAGTAATAAGTAAGGGGAAAAAAAATAACCTAACCTCCTCAAGATAACCGCTAGAGCAAGCGAGCACAGGGCCTCTCTGCTGTGGGTGAGGAAGTGAGGGGTTAGGGCTCCAGCCTCTCACACAGGAAGTGAGGACTCGCTTCTGGTTTTACAGACCGTCTCAGGGAAGTCAGGTTAATCCCGCTTGACCATGTCAGGCATTTAGTCCTCAAATAATATAACGCAGAGACAGACTCAACAACTGGTGTTAAATTAAAAATATAAGCAACCTTCAGGTTAAAAAAGGAAGTATTGTTTCAAAAACAAGGCTGTGTACTGTGATTCCCAATGAGGTGAAGTTCCAGAGAAGGCGAAATTATGACAGAAGTAGACCAGTGATGGCCTTGGGCGGGGGCTGGAAGAGGAGAGGCCCGGTGTAGAGGGGCGTGATGGGAATTTCAGGGCAAAGAAACTGTTCTGTATCTTGACTGAGCAGAGGTTAAATGACTAGAAACTGGCCAGAATTCATCCAACTGTACAGCTAAAAATGAGTGAATTTGCTGTACGGAAATTATACTTCCAAGAAAAGAATGTTTTAAAGATTAAGGTTCCTAACTTGGCTTTTCAGACTTTGGATTGTATTTTCATAATAAAAGCGTGTTAGGAATGGCGGCAAGTTCCCGGTTTCTCCCCCCTCCCCAAAATATGAGTCATAATGTGGGTGAAATCAGGTCGCCTGTTTGCACACCAAAGACGGAGACTGCAGAACCACAGTCCCCAGAGGGCCACTCTGCACGCTCTGCGCTCACGGTGAAGGAAGGGGCGAGGGAAGTCGATGTCACAGAGCAGGCGCTGAGTTAGGACCTGGAGGTTGGGGGTGCTAAGGGAGCAGCGGGAGAGCCAGGGACAATCAGGAAGCAAAAGCACAGCCAGGCATTCCTGCACTTGACCGTTCTCCCAACGAGGCTGTCACTCATACTTACTAGCTGAAGAGAGGGGAAGCCAGAGGTACTTATGCTCTGTCGATGGTGCTGGCCCAGGTTTGGTGGGAGGGTAAACTGTTTCCTTATCTCCGCTGAAGAATACCTTGGGTAAAATACAAACATCTGAATGAAGCAGTTGTTCTAACAATTCATCGCAATGACACACACACTCTTTGGTACCGTGTTGTCAAACGCACGCCTGGGCTGGGTGATGGGCAGAACTGACAAACGTGTCCTCGGTGGCCTGGGCATGGACGCTGTGGCTTTTGTCTCATAGTGTGTGTCCTTGGAAAGTTCCCCAAGGCCAGGACTCCTACAACCACAGCTGCTGCCCAGTCGGGGAAGGGGGAGAACATAAAGCGGAGGAAGAGTCTGAGGCCCAAGGAAAGACCCAGGGTACTAGGCACCATCTTCCCAGACCATTCAGCGCCTCATCTCTGCACGAGGACATCTGGTCTTGGCTGAAGTACTTTAAACTCCATGCTCCCATTTGAATCCAGCCTTTCTCTCTCTCTTTTTAATGTTTATTTTTGAGAGAGTGCAAGCAGGGGTGAGGTGGTCAGAGAGACAGGGAGACACAGAGTCCAAATCAGGCTCCAGGCTCTGAGCTGTCAGCACAGAGCCCGATGCGGGACTCAAACTCAAGAACCGCGAGATCATGACCTGAGCGGAAGTTGGATGCTTAACCGACTGAGCCACCCAGGTGCCCACAGCCCTTCTCTTTTTAGACACCTGACCCCTTGGCTGGCTGCCTGCTATGCAGAAGACTCCAGAGAACGGTCATATGAACACTGACTCCCCCGTGCAGGCATCAGACACCACCTGGAGTTCCAAGGACTGAATTTGTCCCAAACTGCTCCTGGTGGAGTGAGCCTTTGACTCACCAGTATCGAAACACTGCCGTGCCCTCAGCCGGCACCCCTCGGAGCTGGGAGCCAGGGACACGGAAGTTGTTCCCCACTGTTCACTCACACTACCAGCAGAGCTGCTGACCAGGGAAACCCGAGCTTACAAGTGGATTGACTTTGAGACACGTGTGACCGTCATTTGTTTGGGGCTCAGAACACAGGCTCTCATTTCACAGTTTTCATTCAATCTCCTTAGTTGGTAGATTTGCAGCTAGTTCGCAAAAGTGTATTTAAGCCACAGTGAGACCACTATACAGTGTAACTAGAAGCGAACAGCCATTTCCTGAGAATCAAGTGGGATCATATATTTGAAACATGCTGTGTATCCAACAAAAGGTGATACAAGATTTTAATTATAATTTTTTTATTAAAAGAAATGTTTTTGATGTTTATTTATTCTTGAGAGAGAGAGTCAGAGCATGAGCAGGGGAAGGGCAGAGAAAGAGGGAGACACGGAATCCGAAGCAGGGTCCAGGCTCCACACTGTCAGCTCGGAGCCTGACGTGGGGCTCGAACTCACAAGAGATCATGACCTGAGCTGAAGTCGGGCGGTTAACTGACTGAGCCACCCAGGCGCCCCTTAATTATAAATTTAAAATGTAAGATTTGAATATTATAAATAAAGCTTACTATATTTTCTCCATTATGATGTGTGCTAAGGCACAGTTATGAATCACCCTGCACGATAAGGCTTCTGACATGGTCTGCTTGGCTCCTATACGTGGCAGTGTGGTACATGTGCACAGGCAGAAAGCCTGCTCTGGCCCGTGTGCGGCCTCCACTCTCCGAATGTTAGAGCATCTTTCAGGATGTCCTTCCGGGACTCAGGCACTCATGCTGCTCCCCGTCCAGGCGTGACTACAAAGTCAAGGGTGGGCACAGAACTCAACACAGGACAAGGATCCCGCCTCCCCAGGGTTCTGAATGATTGGATGCAAGGATGGAAGAAAATGGCTGGAGCGCATGCATGCCGGGGCGGCCCCTCACAGGCTGATACAGTGATGTGTGAGACCCCCTAGGAAGGGAAAGCAACCCATACTGAATGCATTCCTAATTTTTCGGAGATGTTTTCCTTTTCAATTTTTTAAGTATATGAAAATACAAGGATACGACATATTCTATTATCCATTGGGGAAACACAAATCAAGACCACATGAGCTGCCCTTCCACAATCACCCAGATGGCTGTATCAAAAAAACACAGGCAACAGCAAGGCTCGGTGAGGATACAGAGAAATTGGAATGCCACGCATTATCAGCAGGAATGTAAAATGGTGCAAGTGCTTTGGAAAATAGTCTGGCTGTTCCTAAAAAGCTGAACGTCGTGGGAGCATTTGGGTGGCTCAGTTTGTTGAGCACCCAGCTCTTGATTTTGGTTCAGGCCAAGATCCAGAGTTTGTGAGATCGAGCTCTACATCGGGCTCTGAGCAGACAGTGCAGAATCTGCTTGGGATTCACTCTCTCTCTCTCTCTCTCTCTCTCTCGCTCTCGCTCTCTCGCTCTCTGTCCCTCTCTTGCTCATACTCCCTCCCTCTCTCAAAATAAAAAAACATGAAAAAAAATTTTTTTCAAGTTAAATACGATGTTCCCACTTCTATCCCAGCGATTCCACTCGTAGGTATACATCTAAGGGAAATGAAAATATACTGTCACACGAAAATGTATGCATGAATGTTCACAGCACCATTATTTATAAGAACAGAAAAGTGGAAACAACCCAAATGTCTATCAAATGCTGCGTGGATAATGAAAATGCAGTCTATCACACGATGGATTATTATTTAGCAACAAAAAAGGAGAGAAGTATTGATATATACAACGATATGGATACACACTGAACATATCATGCTAAGTGAAATAAAGTAAACCCAGAGACCACATATTTTATTCTTCCTTATATGAAATTTCCAGAACAAGGAAATCTACAGAGACAGAAAGTAGACGAGTGATTGCCTAGGGCATTGCAGGCAAATGGAGAGTGACTGCTAAGGGGAATGGAGTTTCTTTTTGGGGAGATGAAAATATTTTCACCTTGATTGCACTGATGGTACACAACTCTGTGAATATCTTGAGAATTACTGAATTGTGCGAGTTAAATAGGTGAACTGTGTTGTAGGTGAATTATTTCTAAATACAGATAAGGATACAGATAGACAGGTGTGTAAGTATTCTAAAGACAGAAGAGTGAACGCAAAAGTGACCAAATTTTTTTTAACGTTCCTTTATTTTTGAGAGGGAGAGAGAAAGAGCACAAGCGGGGGAGGGGAAGAGAGAAGGAGACACAATCTGAAGCAGAATCCAGGCTCTAGCACAGAGCCTAACGTACGGCTTCATCTCACGAACTGTGAGATCATGACCCGAGAAAAATCAAGAGCTGAGCGCTCAACCAACAGAGCTACCCAAGCACCCCCACTATGTTTAACTTTTTAAGGAACTGCCAGACTATTTTCCAAAGTTCTTGCACAAAGCACCTGAGGTGAAGTCAAAAGCCGAACTGACTGAGCCACCCAGGAACCCCAAAAAGTAACCAAATTTAATGAAACTGCCAGGAAGGGACCAAAGCTTTTAGAATTTGATTCCAAGTACTCCATGGGCTGATATTTTAAAAATATTTTTAACTTTATTTATTTTGAGAGAGACAGAAGCAGCGTGAGTGGGGAGGGGCAGAAAGAGAGGCAGAGTGAGAATCCCAAGCAGGCTCCGCATTGTCCGCACAGAGCCCGATGCAGGGCTAGAACCCACAAAACCGTGAGATCGTGATCTGGGCCCCAACCAAGATTCGGACACTTACCCAACTAAGCCACCTAAGCACCCCAGGGCTGACTGTCATTGTAAGGTGAACAATCACCAACTTTTAAAAACCAACAGATTAGACCACCGGCCCAGTCAAAAGGCCCACCTTGCATGAACAACACTGCCTCTTGCGTTTGGCACTCCAGGAACCCAAAGTGGCAGGGCACACACTCATCTGCTTATGTAGGGAGGTGACCGTCCACACAGAGGGACAGGAGAACCAAGAAGAGGCCTTCGCTGGAACCCGGATGCCTTCTGACAGACATGACTGACTGCCCCCAAGATGTCTGCCTCCAAGTGCTCCCCTCAAACTCTCTCAAATAACATGGTTTCATTTCCTGGTCATTCTGAAGCCACAGACCAGAGGGGTCTCCCTGAATATTCATGGGAATACCTGAAACGTTTCAGGGAAGGAGTGGGATTGTGAGGGAGTCCAAGAACGGAAGCAGAGACAGACTCCTGCTCTCAGTTTGAGGCAAAATCTGTCATCCTATGCCAAAACCCCAATATTTTATTCACCATGAAATCAGAACATTCCCGCTCTTGAATCCTTCTTAAACAGGGGGAGCAGGTGCTTCTGGTGCAACCTTCCACATCGGTTTCCTAATTCAGAGCTCTAAGACTGATCCTCCTCCCTGACCAGTCGCGCCCGGCCCAGTCCATAACACGGGCCCTGTTTCCTGTCCCTACACCATCGATTCTACGGAAAGCGATTACACCTGTCTCTTCAAAACCGGCAGCCAGAGAGATGAATTGTCCTTAAAATGAAAATAGTGAATCATCCCACATGGAAATGAACCTCCATCATGTGAAGAAATTCAAAATTATATCTCTCTGGAGAGGCCCTACGCACATATTAAACCAGCAAAAATAAGCTAGAATGACAAGATCACATGCTGGTCAAAGTGTGGGGGGAATCGGCATGCCCTGCGGCCCTGGGGAACCCCACAGGGGTACATATTGGTTCAGTGTCTCTGGGAGGCAATGGTGTAACATCCGGAAAGAACTATAAAACTCTCATTATCTTTAATCTAATAATTTCACTATGGAGCATATACCCCATGGAATTCATACAGACAAACGTAAAATTTGGGCAAGAGTGGATAGAAGATCTCTGTATACGGCAGCAAATAATTGCAAATAACCAACGCACCCAACACAAGGGAGAGCACCGAGTACATAAATAGCAAATAGGTGAAATATGATTTTACCACTTAAAATAAAAATAAGGGGCGCCTGGGTGGCTCCATAGGTTAAGTGTGCGACTTCACCTCAGGTCATAATCTCATGGCTCATGGGTTCGAGCCCTGCATCGGGCTCTGTGCTGACAGCTCAGAGCCTGGAGCCTGTCTTCAGATTCTGTGTGTGTCTCTCTCTCTCTGACCCTCCCTTGCTTGTGTTGTCTCTCTCTGTCTCTGAAAAATAAATTTTAAAAAAATTTAAAAAAAATTTTTAAATATGAATGAGGTTCAGCCACAGAAAGGTGCATTTGGTTGTCTGGGTGGCTCATTCGGTTAAGTACCCAACTCTTGATTTTGGCTCCGGTCATGATCTCACTGTTCTGGAGTTAGAGTCCGGCATCAGACTCTACGTAGACAGTAGAGAGCCTGCTTGGGATTTTCTCTCTCTCCCTCCCTTGCTCGTGCACACTCTCTTTCTCTCTCAATAAATAAGCGAACTTAAAAAAAAAAAAGATGTGTACCAAATAAGTTACAAGTAAAACGTAATATGAGGAATTAATACAAATAACAATATATGTGTAAATATACTACAAGGACCAGAAACCCTTTTGGTAGTTACACAAAGGGAGCTTAACAACTACCACACTCAGCTCTTTCCAGTGTAAAGTTGCTTATGGTCATCATGTTAAAAAAAAAAAAACGGTATGTACATATAAAGTAGCCCGCAGGCATTGGAGCAATATTTGGGAACTTAAAAAATTATGCAAATTTCAGCTATTAAGCCAGTGATATGGAGCTTCATTCTCAAAAAAGCACCTAGAGTCCCAGTGTCAAAAATCACCCCTCTTCATCTCCATACGGATCCTAGTGAAGCGGGAAGCTTGTCTACACAGGTAAGAGGACTCAGCCTGGGCAAGGGGTCATGTGGGCTTGGTGTCCACACAGTATTAACACTGTGTGGGTTTTATTTCCTCTGTACTTGAGTCTCAGACCAAACTCAACGCGTCCAAGATAACTTTCGTGATGCTGGATGAGAGCATTTCCTTGATGAGCTAAGACACTCTTCTTCCACTCATTCAAATGCTTTAAAATATTACTTTCTTTATTTCTACAAATTTTTCTGGGAGGGAGCCTTGGGTTGTTTTTTTTTTTTTAATGTTGGTACCCCTACTCAGGACTCAGAATGGGGGCAAATCTCTATTTTTGTTTTTAATTTCTTAAATATTTATTTTAGAGAGAGAGAGAGAAAAAGTGCACGAGCAAGCGGGGAAGAAGGGAGAGAGAGGGAGACACAGAACCTGAAGCAGGTTCTAGGCTCTGAGCTGTCAGCACAGAGCCCGATGCAGGGCTTGAACTCATGAACAGCGAGGTCATAACCTGAGCCAAAGCCCAATACCTAACCCACTGAGCCACCCAGGCACTCCTCAAAGCTCTGTTTTTATTCAGATGAACATGGAGAAGAGCTCACCAAGTGTGGTCCATGGGCCACACTTTTGCATCAAATTATCAGCTGCTTAATAAAATGCAGATTCCTAGATTCTACCCCCCTGGTCCTGTATCTCATACAGTATGGCCTGGAAAACCGCATATTTAACCAGCAACTCCAGGTGATCTTTATGTCAGGAAAGCAGAGGATGCGCTAGGAGTGCAAGACTATGAGAGACTACTGGCTCATTCATTCATTCATTCATTTATTCATAAAACATCGAGGGCACAAAAGTGCCAGCCTCTTGGCCAAGTGCTAGGGATTAAAGTCCAAGATGACACTGTTGCTGCTCCCGGAGGCTCGGCCCAGTGGGTGGGAGGGAGGAGGATACATAAATATCTGAATAAATAATTATGATACAATATGATGAGTATTATAATAAAAAATGTGCCCAGTGCCTTGTGAGCAAACAGGAGGGAGTTACTAATTCAGCCTAGGAATGCTTAGGAGGCTTCCGGAATAAGAGGACTTTAGAACCATACTTAGAAACAAAAATGAGTAGGAGTAGACCTGATAGAAAAGAACAAAATGCATTTCAAGCATTTTTTTAACCATTTCATGACATCGAGACTTTAGGTTTCCATACTCCTCCTTCGTGTATGTTAACTATCAGGTCGCCCTATTTCTTTACAATGAACGTAGCCACTTGCCAGCTGTTTGAGCTGTGGGATATTCGTTAACCAGGCTGGGTCTTAGTTTCATCACATGTGCAATGATCTCCTGGGCGCCTTTCCAGCTCCAACTGGCCACACTGTTCAAGAATCACCAAGGGGAACAGTGGCCGTGATCTGTGCCCAAAGCCGTGCTAGGAAACCACTCAGCCCCGGAAGGCTTCTCACTGGCTTACACCCCTGGACATCCCTGGACGGGAATTCTTTTGCTATATGATGGGATGGCCAAAGCCAAAGTGGCTGGAAGAAATGTAAAACCGATTCAAGAAAAATCGAGTCACTCAGTACTTGAAGGGGCTTGGGAGCTTCCTAAATGTGACACGTTTTAAACAGAAGTGAAAAGGGCGGGATAAAGGAATGCAAACACGAACAATCGACTTAGTAACAAAGCACTCAACAAATACAAGTGTCAAGTACGCAGCCAGTAATAAATACTAATTACAGACACTTGTGGGCGGCACACACAAGGACGTGGCCGCGAGCACATGGTGTAATTAGATCTTGCAAAATGACCACGGTTCAAGACTAGAGATGACTTGCACCAAGTGAGCAATGAAAGAATGTTATTTCCCACGCTTCCTGAATTATAAGGTTAGGGCGGTATAGTTTAATGACGATAATAAAGATTTTTTAAATTTGTTGTACATAGAAAACCTAGCTCTGAAGTAAATACCCTAGAGTCGGGTCCCTGAGCAGGGCATAGGTCAAGTCTGGAAACACACAGCAGGTTCAAGAGTGAGGAGTTCCTGGACTGGACCACATAAAAAATGATCTGAGGCTTCTCCTGAGATGCAGCCTCAGATACTTTTAGTAAAGTGCACTTTTTTTAAAGAGGGTTTTTTTGTGTTTAAATAATCTCTGTGCCCCACGTGGGGCTTGAACTCATGACCCCGAAATCAAGAGTCTCACTTTCTACTGACTGAGTCAGCTAAGTGCCCCTAGTGCACCTTTAAATTTAAAAAGGCTACAGGGCACCTGGGGGGCTCAGTCAGTTAAACGTCTAACTTCGGTTCAGGTCACGATCTTGTGAATCATGAGCTTGTGCCCTACCTTGGGTTTTATGTTGTCAGGGCAGAGCCTGCTTCAGATCCTCTGTCCCCTCCCCCATGTCAAAAAATAAATAAACTTAAAAAAATAAATGTAAAAGGCTATACAATGAGTTGTGTAGCAAATGTTATATGTATATTACACACATAATGTTATATACATATGTAATGCAATATATATACCCATCCTTACACAAACGTGTTTTTAGCAATAAAGTCTGAAATGAATTCCTCAGAAACTTGTCAGCCTGAGGCTTCAAAATAGATGCTTCAGGTTTCAGAGTTTCTCATATTTTCCATCTCTTCCATAAACAGACATGCCATAAATGCACAAGATTTATAACGATGATTCAACAGGTGGAAACATGACTACAAAGAGAAGTTTGCCGCTTGGTAATGAGCTGTGGAACTTATGTTTCTTCCTCACAGGGGAGTCCCAAATTCCTTTCCCGTGGAAAATTCCTCTGACTACAGAAGAATATTTATTAGATGACCAAAGCATTTGAGGGTTTCCCCAGCAAGCCTAGGGAAGAGTTCGTCAATGTCTTCAGGGTCTCTCCGAGGCACTGCTTTTCTCCAGCCATTATGCAGCATCACATACACTCGTATGAGTGACTTTCTCTCCTGACACAATCACTCCTGAGAAGGCAGCATAATCACCTAAAAGAACACCTGTAAATACTGAGTAATGTTTGTGTGCACCTGTTTAAAAAAAAAGGTTTCCAAAAAAAGCAGTATGCTGACACATAAGGAAAGAGATCTAACATATGTAAGCAGATGTTCCCGAAGAGGAGGTAAGACGGAACAGGAGCAGAAGTAATATTTAAAGAAATATTTTGACAAAAGCATCACAGGGATTCATAAAGCTCCACAACCCCCTGTCGGATTGGATACAGAGAAAAATCAAACCTAGCCATGCCGTTTTAAAAACTGCTGAAAATCAAGGGGAGATTTTAAATGTCCTTAAAAAAAAATCTGGGGAAAAGACACATTACCTTCCAAGTGTAATCAGACTTCTCGGCCGAAAAAGTAAAACCCCGAAGGCCATGCAATGACATGGTTAAAGTGTTGGGAGAAAACATCTGCCAGTCTAGAATTTTCTACCCAGTGAAAATATCCTTCGTTAATGAAGGAGTAAATAAAGACTTCTCCAGATAAACAAAAAGCTGAGAGAACTGATTACCAGCAGAGCGATACTAAAGGAAATCATGAACAGAGCCCTGCACCCAGAAGAAGGGCAACCCCAGACGTGTCCAGCACCTGTGCACAGCAGGGCATGAAGCCGTGAAGTGCATCAAAAAGGTAAACATGTGAGGGACGCTGATAGTACAAAATAGCTGTGATCATGGTAATAATGGGTGCTTAAAATACACACAGCATTGGGGCGCCTGCCTGGCTCTGTTGGTGGCTCATACGACCCTTCATCTTGGCGCTGAGTCGAGCTGTGTGTTGGGTATAGAGATTCTTTAAAAAGATAGAAACTCTTGGGGCGCCTGGGTGTCTCTGTAGGTTAAGCATCCAACTTCGGCTCAGGTCATGATCTCAAGGTTCGGGAGTTGGAGCCCCGCGTCAGGCTCTCTTCTGTCAGTGCAGAGCCCAGATCCTCACTCCCCCCACCCCGCCGCCCCTCTCCCACTCATGCTCTCTCTTTCTCAACAATAAATAAACATTAATAAAAACCTGCATTTAAAACATTAAAAATCTTTTAAAAATTAATAAAATATGCATAGCATTAAAATCCATGTCAATAATAATAGAAAAGGTGGGAAGGGTAAATGGATTTCATATGTCCTAAAGTCTCTGTATTGTCTGAGAAATGGTAAAAGTACTAATTAATATTAGAATTCTATTAAGCATGTATTGTGATTTCTCTGGAAACAAGAGACAAGTTGAAAATTAGGGAAAAAAACACAGTAGAAATATATATTTAAACTCAAATAAAGACTTGAAGGTAAGACCTGAAAACATAAAACTTTTAGAAGAAAATATAGGCAGTAGCACCTTGATGTAGGTCTTGGCAATGATTTTTTTTTAATTTTTTAAATGTTTATTTAGTTTTGAGAGAGAGAGAGTGGCAGAGGGGTAGAGAGAGGGAGACACAGAATCCAAAGGCTCCAGGCTCTGAGCTGTCAGCACAGAGCCCAATGCAGAGCTCTAACTCCCAAACTGTGAGATCATGACCTGAGCCGAAGCCAGTCACTTAACCGACTGAGCCACGCAGGCAGCCCTTGGCAATGATTTTTTAAATCTAATACCAAAAGCAAAGCAATAAAAGCAAAAATAAATAAATGGAACTACGTTAACATAAAAAAGCTTCTGCACAGCAAAGGAAACCATCAAGAAAATGAAAAGGCAATCTACTGAATAAAAGAAAATATTTGCAAACCATATATCTGATAAGGGGCTACTCTTGAATATACAAAAAATTCATATGACTCAACAGCAAAAAAAAAAAAAAAAAACCCCAAAACACCACAATCTAATTTATAAATGGGCAGAAGACCTGAATAGACAGTTTTCCAAAGAAGACATACAGATGACTAATAGGTACATAAAAATAATGTTCCACATCATTAAGCATCAGGGAATGCCTATCAAAACCATAAGGAGCTATCACCTCACACCTGTCAGAATGGCTATTATCAAAAGGCAAAAAATAATAAGAGTTGGTGAGGACAGGGGAAGAGGGAACCCTTGCACACTGTGGGTGGGAGTGTAAACTGGTGCAGCCACTATGGAAATTAGTATGGTGGTTCCTCAAAAAATTTAAATATGATCTAGCAATTCTACTTCTGGGTATGTATCCAAAGAACACAGAAACACTAACTCAAAAAGATCCATGCATCCTCATGTTCACTGCAGCATTATTTACAATATCCAAGACCGGGAAATCACCTAAGTGTCCTTCAATGGATGAATGGATAAAGAAATTGTATATACATATACAATGGAGTATTATTCAGCTACAAAAAAAGAAAGAAACTTTGCCTTTTGCAGCAAACTAGATGGACCTTGAGAGCATTATACAAAGCGAATTAAGTCTGACAGGGAAAGACAAATACTATATGATATCTCTGATATATGGAAGCTTCAACAAAACCAGAAACAAGATCATAGATACTGAGAACAGATTAGTGGTTGCCAAGAGGGATGGGAGAAATGAGTGAAGGGAGTTAAAAGATTTAAAAAGAAAATTCCAGGCAATTTGCCTGGGTATAGACCTTTCTGTTGAAAAGGGTCATCCACTTTACAATTTTATCTAGGATTCATCTTGCCCATTTCTGAAAACTAGGAAAGAAACTGAAAACTGCAATGATTGGTAACTTACTGAGACTTTGACTATAATAATCTCATTCTTCAAAACGACCTAGGGAAATACGTAGAATTGTCTGTTATCATCACGTTCAAGACATGTTATCTGAGTCTTAGGAAGGAAAGGGTTCAAGGAAAAATCAAACTGAAATATATCAGCAATTACGTTAAATATAATTAGAATAAATTCACCAATGATAAGACAGAGATCATCAGATTACATAAAAAACCACATGCTACTGACAAGAGACAAACTTACATACTTTACTTGTTTAGCAGATTTATTGAGGTGTAATTGACATGCAAAATACTGCACATATCTAAAGTACACAATTTTAAAGCTTGATACATGTGTATGTACACTGATTAAATCATCACTGCAATCACAAAGCTTCCCTCTTCCCCGGACCCTTCTCCCCTGGTAACCACTATTTTGCTTTCTGTCATGGTAGATTAGTTTGTATTTTCTAGAATTTTATATATATGTAATCATACAACAGATCTATTTTTTTTCCTGGCTTCTTTTGCCAGCATAATTACTTTGAGATCTGTCTGTGTTGTAGCATGTATCAATAGTTCACTTCCTTTTATCATTGAAGAATATTCCATTGCATGGATATATGACCATTTGCTTATCCATTCACTAGCAAAAGGACATTTGAGTTATTTCCAGTTTTGGGCTATAACAAATAAAGCTGCTATTAACAGTCATGTGCAAGCCTTTATGTGGACATATCCTTTTATCTGTCTTGGGTAAATCCCTAGGTAAACTGCTTACAAAGCGTTGACAAAAAATTAGGCAAAAATAGCCAAAAGAAAGCTGGTACAGCCATAGTAATATCGGGCAAAAAGGACTTATTTATTTTTATTTTTTTAATGTTTATTTATTTACTTTTGAGACAGAGAAAGACAGACAGCATGAGCAGGGGAGGGGCAGAGACAGAGGGAGAGACAGAATCCCAAGCAGGCTCCGTGCTGTCAGCTCAGAGCCCCACCTGGGGCTTGATCTCACGAACTATGATTTCATGTCCTGAGCTGAAATCAAGAGTGGCCACTTAACCAACTGAGCCACACAGGTGCCCCTGGCAAAAAGGACTTTAAAGCAAAAAGTATGACAAAAGATAGAAAGGACATTTCCTAAATGATCGTAGGTCAATTCATCAGAAAGATACAGCAATGTATATGCACCAAGTAATAAAGCTTCAAAACATATAAAACAAAAACTGTAGAAATAAGAGGAAAAGTATCAAATTCACAATTATGGTGACAGATTTTAGCACACCTCTTTCAGGAAGTGATAGTACATGTAGATTAAGAAATCAGAGATAGACAGGATTTGAACATGATAAACAAACTTGGTCTAATTGACTTATATAGAAAATCTACACCCAATGACAGAGTATACACTCTATCTGTGCCATTTACCAAAAGTGACAATATACTAGACAACAAAGCAGGTGTCAACAAATTTCAAGGGTCAGAAATCCTATAGAGCAGGTGGACTGATGCCTCAGTAGAATTAAACTAGAACTCAACAAAAACATACTAGCTCTCTAAATATTTGCTTATTTTTACAAATGGAATAGTATCATTTTCTTTATGCTCATGCACATGGGCTGAATAAATGAATTTTTAAAAACTAGTTACAAAACAAAAAGGAATAGAGAGAAAAATTATATATAATATGTATACATGGTTATAAACTATTCTTTAATTTTCAGTATTTTTTTTGTATTTTTAAATATAAATTGTATTTAAAAAAAACATTACAAAATGTCTCCCTCCTAATTCTGTCTGCAAGTTCCCTCCCCATAGACAACCCATGTAATAGTTTTTTGTGTATATTTCTGTGTATGTATAGTATACATGCAAATATATGTATATATTCTTTCCCTCAATACTGTACATAGATGGGAACATAATATGAGATTCATGTATACCGTAGTATATACTAATAGTTATTATTTTTTTTAATGGAGTATTACATTATATGGATATACCACAATCTGTTTATCCATTTACTGGTGATCTTCAGTTTGCTCTTTTCACTTCATGAGTATATAAGAATTCCTTCAGTATTTTTTTATGGTTGTATATAGATTCTACTGTATAGCTGGGCATTTTCTTAACTAATCTCTTTTACATATTTTTCTTATTTCTAATTTTTTATTGAAGTATGATTAACATAAAATTATATTAACTTCAGGTATAAAACATAATGATTCAATATTTGTAAATATTGCAAAATGATCAAGAAATCAGCCTAGATAATATCTGTTATCTTCATAGCTACAGATATTTTTATGATCAGAACTTTTAAGATCTACTTTCTTAGCAACTTTCAAATATGCAATATAGTATTATTAACGATAATCACTATGCTCTACGTTACATCTCTGTGACTTATTTATTTTATAATTGGAAGTTTGTACCTACTGACCCCCTTCACCCCTTTTGCCCATCCCCACTCGCAACCTCTGGCAACCACCAATCTATTCTCCATATCTACGAACTCCGTTTTTTGTTCTGTTTTAGATTCTACAAATAAGTGAGATCATATAGTATTTGTCTTTCTCTGACTTACGTCACTTAGAAGAATGCCCTCAAGGTCCATCTATGCTCTTTCAAATGGCAAGACCTTTAAAAATTTTTTTGAGGATGGAGTGCCTGGGTGGCTCAGTTGGTTAAGTGTCCAACCTCATTTCGGGTGATGATCTCATAGTCCGTGAGTTCAAGCCCCGTGTCAGGCTCTGTGCTGACAGCTCAGAGCCTGGAGCCTGCTTCAGATTCTGTGTCTCCCTCTCTCTCTGCCCCTCCCCTGCTCATGCTGTCTCTCTCTCTCAAGAGTAAACAAGGATTTAATAAATAAATAAATAAAAATAATAAAATAAAATAAAAATTTTTGAGGAATCTCCACACCGTTTTCCAGAGTGGCTGCCCCAGTTTACACTCCCCTGTCGTTTCCAACTTTATGCCAGCACGAATGATGTTCAGTAAATTGCACACATGCCAACTCACACATTTATAAATATATCCGTGGAATGAAGTCCTAGAAGCAGAACTGCTAAGTCAAAGGGTCTGTGTATTTGTTTTCCATGATATGTTATCAATTAACACTTTAACTAGCAATATAAGAGAATGTGCAACATGGTTTCATCAAATTCAAGGAGTTAATGAACTAACTGGCTATTTGTGTGTGTGATTATCCCATAGGTCTTCACTGAGGAGCTCTGCCCTCCCCTTTGTGGGCTGGAAGCTGCCGTCGAACAAAATTAAGCCCCTCATTTCCAGGGCGACTCGAAAGCTCAGGACAGCGTGGCTACCTTCTGTTGCCTAAAGATTTGGTTTAGACATCAACAGTCTGGGGCAGAAACGAGAGGGCCAGGTTGCAGATGTAAATTCGGCCAAGGTGGAGTTTACGGTTGGTTTTCCAGTCAAGGTAAGAGACCTACATCTCTCCACCCATGGTTTCTCACCTGTGTCCCCATCACGTCGACGGCCGTCAGCAGTGCCCGAGACGGCACAGCCCCCGAATCTGCCGTCTGGGAGGAAGGCCACACAGCCTTACTAAAGGGCAAATGAACCAAACTCCCCAAGCCCAACCGTCCTCTGTGTGCTTTGGCTTGGACTCCTCGTTGAGGAGTCTAATTTCTGAGCAAAACCCAAGCCATAAGGGCTCTCGACAGGCTGGTCAAAGGCAATCTTCTTGAAAACAGTGTCTGAACCACACTTACGGGATGAAATTTTGCCAGACTCACGAAATACAAATGGGCATGTTTCTAGATGTTGAGAACAATGTCCCAATTATCAGCAGCGTGGGAGGTTAACCCAGCTTTTTAGTGAGAACAGAAAATTACGCCAATATGTCTCCAGTGCGTGCACTGGGCCTGGGCCTGTGCGCACCGCTGGACGCGAACCACTTCGCCGACTGCCCCCAGCAATGCTCTGGACTGAGCTTGTCTCCCCTCGCCCAACAAACAGAGAACCCAGGGCAGGAAATGTCTGAAGTCCGGGTTTCAAGCCAAGGCCATCTGACTCCAGGAACAGTGCTCTTAGTCACTATGATGATAATGAGCTTTAAAAAAAATTTTTATATAAATCTACACACACTATTTAAAAATACATAGAAGGAAAACCACTAGCAGGAAATACTTTTCACACTTATGTCAGAGAGACAAGAAAAGAGTTTTTTAATTCTATTCTCTTGCCTTTGTTCATACGGTTTGTGTAATGGCTGCCTTAATTTTAGGACAGAAGTTGTGTATACACACACACACATGAACACACACCCATTTTTAACCTCCATGTTGTCAGCTTTCCAAATAAGGTAAATTCTTCTGCTGAGACACAGGAATGAGCCTGAACATCCTGAGAGTCTCTTGAGGGCTCTTTTATTGCATTTTGTTTGTTTCTCAGCCTCCGGGAATTTCTAAGTAAAACCGGGTTCCCGGCATACTTTGCACCCTCGCACCCACTTCCACATCTACCTGGATCCCGTTAAAGTCAACAAACACTGTTGGGTGCTCTTCATTAAAAACACCTTGTTTCTCCACTCTGATTTGTGATTTGTCTAAATTATTTGTCCTGGGCATGACCAGCTCTGTGGCTGTTTAGAGGTCACGTGCCCTATTTCCACCCAACACCGTATCGTGGAGCTGTTTTTTCTCAAATATCCTGGCCAAGGCTGTGAATTAGTGGCATGTGTGTGTCTTAGGGAGGTGCCTTCAAGAAGACCCTAAGAAACTTCTGGCCTCTGCTACCCAGGGTGACTGCAGCTGTGAAGTCCAAAAATGCCTTTTACTGTAAGGTTTAACGGGATGATTTTTAACCCATTCTTTTTTGGGGGAGTTTCCTTCCCTAAATTGTGGAATTTACTCAGGCAACTGGGAGAACGTTTCTGTTTGCCCCGAACCCTGCCCCAGCTTACGGCGGACAAAGTACCAAGTGGAAGGCCAGTGGGCTTGGCTTTATTCTCATGCTCTCCCTGTATCACAACTGTTCTCAAAGTGCGGTCCCCGGACCAGCGACATCAACATCCCCTGAAAATGTGTTTGAAAAGCAAATTCTTGGGCCCCACCCTAGACCTACTGAACCCTAAACTCTGGGGTGGGGGGCCAGCCACCTATATTTTAGCAAGCCCTCCAACGGATTCTGACGCACTCGCAAGCCTGGGAACCACTGACTGGTCTGTTGTGAGCCCACAAATTCCAGCCCTGCCTGCCAGCCTGCCCTTGCCTTCCATTCACTCTCCCTCCGACTTTGGACTTGGCCATCTGACCATTCTCCCTTAGCCTAAATAACACTGCCTCCCCATTTAATTTGAAAATAAAGACTCTAGCAGACATTCATTTAAGGATGTTTATAATTCCTACTCAGAGTTAGCCAAAATATGCAACTTCATACAAATACATGCACCCCAAAATAGCCAAATCCCCCAGACCCAAACCATCTCTATTTTTACTTAAAGTTTATTTTATTATGTTTTTAATGCTTATTCATTTTTGAGAGAGAGACAGAGATAGAGTGTGAGTGGAGGAGGGGCAGAAAGAGAGAGAGGGAGACATAGAATGTGAAGCAGGCTCCAGGCTCTGGGCTGTCAGCACAGAGCTTGAGGCAGGGCTCGAACTCGCAAACCACGAGATCATGACCTGAGCCCAAGTTACACTCTTATCCGACTCAGCCACTCAGGCATCGCTCTCAAAAATTTTTTTAGACCGGATGATGGAAACAGTACTTCTTAAACCAGAGAAACTACATTGCTCCTAAGTTATTAAGCTATTAATGACTAACTACTGTTTACTTTAGGAAAAAGCTCTTTAGTCAGGGAGGGGCAGGACTGAGGACTACGAGGGGGAATGTTTTGGAGAAAGAACAGATTAGGAAAGTTGTAGAATGCAGAGAATCTTGGCTGGGAAGAGTAGAAAGGAAAAGGGAGACAAAAGGCCAGAAGTCTGACCTTAATTTATCCTTTCAACAAACATTTAATGAGCACCCACCTTTTCAAGGTTCTATAGGGAGGGAGGCAGACACAGGTCCCTTTCCTCCTGAGAGGCTTATACTCAAATGTGCAGTGAGCCTGCCCTTCTGTATTTTGTGTCAAGCTTCCTTACTCTGCATCAAGCATCACCCCATCCAGTGATCTTTCAGCTCATGGTCCTAGTGTCTCACGACCGCAGGGAAATGTAACCAGACCCCACCTCATCTACCAAATTTAGCCACTCACAGAGCAAAGGAAATCTCCCTGCGGCTTCCAGATTTTCTGTCTTTAGAAGTTCCAAGGATTATGCACATCCTATAAAGCCAAACCTTCCTCCTAACAGACCTCCCATGGGTTAAGTCATATCCCCATTTTCCCCAGAGAAGGGAAACGAGGCAGAGGAGAGCTAAGTGACTGGACCCAGTTCTGAAGCAGAGCCCAATCTGACCTAAGGAGCCTGTCTTCCTCTCCAAGCGTTTTCCTTGCCTGGGTGGGCTTGGGCACTCATCCTTTTCCGGAGGTGAGGCCCTGTCTTCGGCCGCCATTTTTCAGAAAGCCACCATGACCTTCATCTTTTTTCTGTAAATATTCTTTCCTGCTGGCGTCAGATAGAAAGAGCCTTGTTCTTGTTTTCCATCTACTACTTGCTGTAAAAATCCTGACGCTGTTTCCTTAATAAAATTTCTATCTAGTTATAAAAATAGGTTCCTTTGCTCATCCCCTTTCTCAAGCACTGGTCATGTTAGCACACTATATGCAGAAGCAAAAATCCCTTAACTCCTTCCTGATGAGTTAGAATGCATTCTGTGCACTAAAGAGTTATTCGAGATGGCAGATACTACAGTATTTGCTTTGGTAAAATTGTGAATTTTGAGTTTTGGACCAAAAAGGTGTTTTTAAAAAATATTTATTTGAGGAGATCACAAGTTGGGGAGCGGCAGAGAGAAGGCGACAGAGGATCCGAAGCAGGCTCCTCGCTGACAGGCTGACAGCACTAAGCCCAATGTGGGACTCGAACTCACGAACCACGAGATCATGACCTGAGTCGAAGTCAGATCCTCAACCCTGAGAGCCTCCCAAGGGCCCCAGACCAAAAAGGTATTTCAAGTCAAGAATACTGGCTAAAAACAACAGCTCATCCAATTTTTGGGGGGGAAAGGTTCTAATGCAATATTTATTAGTTTATTAGAATATTATGTGCTATATTTGAATAATAATTTATTATGTAAAAGTATAGTAAAATGTACACTAACGGGTATAAGTTATTCTGATCCTGAACAATAAGGAGAACAGAACACATGAAAGATAAAGTCACATAACCTTTCAAGAGTCACGGCAGGTGTGCAGATTGTATATAACGAAATTTCTTTCGTTCTTAAAGGGTGATTTCCTTATTACCTACCCTTCTTAAAATCAAAACAGTCAAAAGAGTTTCAAAATAGTGAGAAGGATGACCTGACAACATTCTGTTGAGACTTCTAGAAAATTATGCAAAATAACTTTGAATTGGGCACATATACGACCATCGGTCCTTGTATGTATTTGAGACGCTGTTTGTTTCTTTCCCTCTTGTGTTTTAGAAAACCTTGACATGAAGCCTCTTGACATTCAAGTTAGTTCTGGAACAACGTGCTAACTTCACCAGACTGGGAACACCTCCCTTGCAACCTCCGTCCAGAAACCCTTTCCCTTCCAGCAGGGAGCCTCGAACTTAAGAATAAATGAGGGAGCTGATCAGCAAACAGCATGGACATCTGGGCCCCAGCTCCAGACCCCTGACCCACCGGTCTGGACACGACGAGAATATGCATTTTTAACAGCCTTGCCGGTTCAGGGGCAGCCCACCTAGGCACACTTTGAGCAGGAGACAACACCCACCGTAGGAACCAGAAGTGCATGGAAAATCTGACCGAGAAACCTAGCTCGCTGGGAACCCAGCCTCAAAACCTCAGGTGATCAGACTTCGTGCTCACTCGGCCTGGAACTAGGGCCAGAACGTGTACGTGCCTCTATTTGTAATTTCCCACTTGTCCCAGCAGGGGAAGGCTTCATCTGTAAGACAGCAAGGTCAAGGTTCCCAAGAGACCCCAAGTAAGCCGTTTCCTCCTCACCACGTGGAAACAAGGTCCAGGCACAAAAGCTAAGAGAAAAGGGAAAGGAGGAAAGATGGCAGAGAAAGATGTATAGGAAAGGGCGCCTGGGGGGCTTCGTCCGGCAAGCATCTGACTTTGGCTCAAGTCATCATCTCAGGGTTCCTGAGTTCAGGACCCACATTGGGCTCTGTGGTGTCCATGCACAGCCCGCTTGGGTTTCTCAGCCCCCTCTCTCTGCCCCTCCCCTGCTTGCTCTGTCTCTCTCTCTCAAAAGTAAATAACCATTAAAAAAATAAATATGTTTTATAGGAAAGAATAAAACAAAGTGAATATTGCAGGTGCCTGGGTGGCTCAGTTGGTGAAGCATCTGACTGTTGATTTCGGCTCAGGTCATGATCTCATGGTTCCTGAATTCAAGCTCTGAGTTGGGCTCTCTGCTGACAGCATAGAGCCTGCTTGGGGTTCTCTCTCTCTCTCTCTCTCTCTCTTTTTCCTCTTACCCACTCCCCCTCCACGTGCACGTGCTCTCTCTCTCTTTCTCAAAAATAACTAAACGTTTTTTCAAAAGAAAGAAAGGGAATATGGCTCACATGAGCAGGATGAACCACGCTGTCAATGCGGAACAGTCCCAGGCTCTGCTTCAGAAGGTATATACCAGCTATGCCAGCAAACCAGCCAGGAACCAAAGAGAGTTAGGAACTATTCGTATTCTGGCCTCATCTTGTCTGCAGAGTCCATAGAGTTTAGAAGGATGATCTTGCTCAGAAAGCTTTCTAAATTTTTTTTTATGTTTTATTTTCTATTTGAGAGAGAGAGAGGGGGGGGTAGAGCATGAGCAGGGGAGGGTCAGAGAGACGGAGACAGAATCTGAAGCAGGCTGCAGGCTCCTAGCTGTCAGCACAGAGCCCAATGCAGGGATCAAACTCACGAGCAATAAGATCATGACCTGAGCCGAAGTCAGACGCCCAACGGACTGAGCCACTGAGGCGCCCCTCAGAAATCTTAATCCATAACAAATTGCAGAATGGGATTACATCTCTCAGTGAGATCTTGCTGATTAGATTTCTTCTCCAGCCACCCGCATTCCTACTAAGGGTTGGTGACCTCTCCCCTGACTCTGGCTACTACAGTAAGAGTGTATCTCACTGACGATATTGTGGTTCCTCTTGAACTACTCTCCCATGCAGCTCCCAAATATGAAACACACAAGGAACATGGCTTTACTTCTTACCTTCAGCCAGGACATAACACACAGCTTCAACTTCCTACAGTTCTTGAACCCTTCTGTTTCATGAAAGTCTCTTGCACTTCAACACAATTTAAAATGTTGGCCACACCCTCTTTCCTCGACGCGTGACGGTGGAGTTATGATCCCTGAGGACATTCAAATGCCTTTGCACCAGGTGACTGTGCGCTAAACACGCTAAGGTGAAGTTAACACGTGGTAATTTACATGAAGGAGATTTTAGAAATAAAAAAATCCTAAAACTGATCTCTGAAATGAAGCTATCATACATGGGGAAGAGGCCACTCGGGGGCACAAAGCCCCCCCCCCCCACACACACACACAGCTCTTCCAGTGACATCTCCTTTGCTCAAGCCCAAGGTGATCCCCACAAGAAGTCAGTGAACGTGACTCCAGCTTTGCATAATTTCAGAAGCTTACAAAGGCTCATCTTCCCCATGCAGAGCCTCACTGCCTACAAAGCGGGCACGACAAGTCCACACGCGCATGCAGATTAAAGGGAAAGGTCACGAGACACTCAGTGAGGTTGAACCACTGTCTACAGCTAACAAGCCTCACCAGTGAAGAGCAGGGTTGAGATGAGAACTCAGTTCTCTCCATGCCCAGGAAAGTACCCTGCGGTCTTTGTTTCTAGAGAAGCTTGCACTAAGTAAATCCATGTGGGCAGAAATCTATGTGTCATGATAAAGGCGGCAAAACTCTCTGACCTACGCTCGTAATTCCCACCACTTAAAAGCATAAAGGAAGTGCTTCACTGGCTGAATGACTAGTCATTTGAGAGGCTAATGCACAAACAAGGCCTGCGGAGGGTGTCCGGTCACTATGCAGTTTGACCTGTTTCCGCCAATCACACAGGAACACGGAGGAAATGAAGCCCAGACCATCCTACGGGAGCCCGGGGAGCTAAGGAAGATAATGTCCCAAAAAGCAAGGGTGGGGATGGGGGTCCTTTCCTAGGAGAGATGGAGAGTGAAGAAGGGAAAACCAGGTTTTCACAGGCAGTCTCAGAAAGATGCGATTTTTAAACATTTCCTTTTTTTTTAAATCTTTTTCTTTTTTTATTTATTTTTGAGAGACAGAGAGAGACAGCATGAGCAGGGGAGGGTCAAAAAGAGAGGGGGGATACAGAATCTGAAGCAGGCTCCAGGCTCTGAGCTGCTGTCAGCACAGAGCCTGACGCGGGGCTCGAACCCATGAACCGTGAGATCATGACCTGAGCCGAAATCGGACGCGTAACCGACTGAGCCACCCAGGCGCCCCAGCATTTCCTTTTTTTTAATGTTTATTTTTGATAGAGATTGAGAGTGAGCACATGCACAAGTAAGCGGGGGATGGGTGGGGGTGGGTGTACAAGGATCCAAAGTGGGCTCTGTGCTGACAAGGGTGAGCCCAGTGCAGGGGTTGAACTCACGAACTGTGAGATCATGACTTGAGCTCAAGTTGGATGCTTAGCCGACTGAGCGACCCAGGTGCCCTGGAAAAATGCATTTGGAACCAAACCCTTGCCCCAAGGGTAGAATAAAGCACTCAGTGCCTTTGGACACCCTAGGGTCAGCTTTCCTTAGACCAGGAAATAACAAGTTACTTTAAATGCACGTTGGCTATGAATAAAAGTTAACAATAAAGCATGTCCTAATTTATGCAAGGAAATCTATACAGGATTTTAAAAATATAATCAAATCTAATCCGAAATTATCCTTGGGGCACCCGGGTGGCTCAGTCTGTTCAGTTTCTGACTTCGGCTCAGGTCATGCTCTCACATTTCGTGGGTTTGAGCCCCGCATCGGGCTCTGTGCTGACAGCTCAGAGCCTGGAGCCTGCTTCCGATTCTGTGTCGCCCTCTCTCTCTCTGACCCTCCCCTGCTTATGCTGTCTCTCTCTGTCTCTCAAAAATAAATAAAAAACATTAAAAAAAAAAAAAAAAGAAAAGAAAAAGAGACTCTGAATCCTGAATCTGTCAGGCTATCGGAACTGCTTTTGCAGATTATAGGAATCCAACCCCTATTTGGCTTCAGAGTTAGGCTCCTTGTACAGCCTGCACAGCCTCACAGGGAGGCCTGGGCCGACGGCTAGTAGTGGCAGGGATGGGCATGAACCTTGGCAAACCCAAGATCCCAGACCCACATGGAGAGACGAGGGAATGTTCAGCTCCGCACAGATCATCACTGCCACACAGCTGTACATGACTAGTGTTATTGGAGATCTGGATTTTTATGTGAAACCTGCAGTTTATAAATGTTGGTAAGGGATAAAAAGAGAGAGAGAAAGAGAAGAAATGCCCTTGGATCTGCACACCCAATGTCCTGGCAAAGTAGGCTTCTGTTCGTAGTTACTGTGTGATGCACCCTCAAAATAAACCACCATCAACAGAGGTAACCCGAGAGTGTCTGGAATCCTTCCTACCCCGAAGAGCCTACCCCTGTAGTGACTTTTACTACAATAACCACGTAAGCTCACAATCAGTGCTTACAGCCTGGGACGGACCGTTTTCATTGGTCCACGTAATCCTCACGACAACCCCATGACCTAGATACTATTACCTTTACTTCACAAATTAGGAAACTGAGAGCAAGGAAGGCTAAGTAACTTGCACCAGAAAGTTGCTATAGGAGTTAAACTTCTGGCGTTTTCCTCTTCCAGCAGCTTAGCTGGAAAGCTTCACGTGTGGAAGCCTTCTGGAAAAGGGTATTAAACGTTAGCCCGCCTACTGAAAGGAATGGGTTGGGGCTTGTTTTTGAGACTCTGAACTCAGTTCCAATGTCATTAATCCTTCCAGGGGTAAGGAGTCTTGGAAACTAGTCCAAACGTAACTCAAATACCCATATGAGCAATGGGCAAGAGATGTAAGGGCAATTGCCGCAGGGTGAGTTTTCATCAAATACCATTTTCTTTTTTGCATACAGTTTTTGTCTCTTCATGTTTTATTGGGGAACAAATCTCGAGCACAATAAAAGCGAAGCCCGTTGGACTCCAAAATCTGTTAGTGCACCAACTATTTTTCTAGGATGTGGGGTGGGGAAGGCAGAGAAGGTACCTGGAACAGAAATTCCATTCGGGCTTTTATTCCAGCTCTTTCTGCCTGAACCGTATCCTGACCTGTCTTGACCAGCACCCTCCATTCCCGGACTCCTTGCAACGTCCTAGAAGCCTGCTCAACTCAGTCCCAGCTGAGAAGAAGACCTGCATCATCAGTCTCCTCGGTCCCCTTCCCGTGACCACCCAGCCTCCACTTCCTCTCTACTCCCTTGCACAGCCTACACCAATGGTCTCAGTCTTCCACACCTGCCCCGGGGCAGAAGCCGTGCTTGACCTAGCCGCCCTTGGCTGGACAGCCACTGACTTCTTTCCTGCCCCATTCTTTAAAAAAATTTTTTAATGTTTTATTGATTTTTTAGAGAGAGAGAGAGACAGCGTGAACAGGGGAGGGTCTGAGAGAGAGGGAGACACAGAATCTGAAGACAGGCTCCAGGCTCTGAGCTAGCTGTCAGCACAGAGCCCAACACGGGGCTCGAACCCATGAACCGTGAGATCATGACCGGAGCCAAAGCCGGACGCTTAACCGACTGAGCCACCCAGGTGCCCCCATCCTGGCCTGTTCTGACTTGCCCTTTCCTTGCGTCAGACACTGCTGACCTCCTCCACTGTTCACAAAGCTCTCCCTGGGATCACACGCATCCTGTGAACCCGCCCAGCCAACTGCTCTAGGTGCTTTTGTTTTTGAGTTTTGTTGTTGTTGTTATTGTTTTTGGTTTTTGGAATTGTTTTGTTTGATTTTTTTTGGTGTGTGTTTTTGGTTTTCTTCTCCTTTGGACCCTTTAAATGTTGTTTGTTCCCAAATGATGGTACTAGGATAACTTTGGGATGAAAAGGGAAAAGGATCAGCCGCTGCAGAAGGTGAGTAAATCTTATTCCTAAGACATGGGGAAGCAGGAAAGGAAAAAAAATAAGGAAGAATCCCAAGCAATGAAAAGCCCGATGTTGTGTGGTGTCCCAGGGTCTGCTGATGAGCCTGCTGTGACTGTTTTCTGCAGAGTACGTAGGTTTTTATAAATGGCCTTTTCTCAGAGGACATCAGTTGCTTTAAGGGTTTCATTCCTTCAAGGGACAATGTCAAAGTTGTTGAGCCCAAAACTGCCCAGTGTGATCATTTAGCTTACATGGAAAATTTTTTTTCCTAAAGAATGCAGAAAGGAATTTCTATAAAGCAATTAATTTATCCTCTTTTGCCCAACCGAAAGCAGCGGCACATAAGACTTGGCTGTTTCCTGTCAGCTTAATAATAAACAACTTGGCCCTGCCTTGCCCTCACATCCATGGCCCCACATGCTCCTAGGGAGACGGTGAATGCTGGTCCGGGCCACGTGACGTTTAAAAGACCTTTAGTGTGTGGAATACTGTCAGGAAGTTCCAACGGTCCCAAGATGTGGCTCCTCCTTATACGGCCATGTTCCAAAAAATGAGGAAGAGGCGCCTTGGGCCAAGGGCACCTTCATAAGAGCTTTCAGGGAGCTATGAATTGTCTTGATGTTACAATTTAAAGTAACGGCATATTCTCAGGGCGCCTGGGTGGCTCATTTGGTTACGTGCCCAACTTGGGCTCAGGTCATGATCTTGTGGTTCATGAATTCGAGCCCTACTTCTGGTTCTCTGTCAGCACAGAGCCTGCTTTAGTTCCTCTGACCCCTTGTCTCTTTGTCCCTCCCAGTTTGTTCTTCTCTCTCTCTCCCTCGCCCTCTCTCTCAAAATAAATAAATAAACTGGAAAAAAAAAAGGAATAGGATATTCTTTAAAAAGCCAAAATTAGCATGGCAGACATGACACACTCTAAGAAAGGTTGGACATAAGACATTTAAAGTTTTGAAGGAAAATGTATTGGGGCTGTCAGATTGGAGCTGACAGTAAACAAAGCATCACTGACTTTTCTCTCTTTTACCTTTGGAAGGAACAGAGGCAGGCCAAGTGTGGGGTGGAGACTTGTCTCTGTTCTGGTTTAGAGAGTCTACCGTCAGAGAGGAGAACTCAAGAGGGCAAATCTGGGATACCGTGAATGCTCTGGTGCAGGAAATTCTGTCCCCAAAAGTCGTGCCATAGGGCTACCTCTGGACTTGAAAGCTGGCCATGACTTGGCGCTGGCCCAAGGTCCTGGGCAACTTCCCAGCAATCCTGTGCCTGTTCCGTCACCCCATCCCATGAGGTCTCGGGTAAGGGAAGTGTTCGCAGCAGAAACAACAGTTACAAAGACAACCAGGCACAAAGAGAGATGAGAAGACGGAGCACTGAGTCCAACCGCGGAGAGCGTGACCTCCCTGCTCCGTGTCATCTTCCTCCCAGAAGTCTGCAGTCGGGGTTGCCCACGCCCGAATCTGTCACCTAGAATGAGGTAACGATAGTAGCTCACAAACGCCCATCCATTTAGGTTATTATGTTTGTGGAAAGTCCCTATTTCCCAGCAACAGTTGTGTGTCCCCGGGCAGTGCCCTGCATTTAGTCACATTATCTCAGTAAAAATCAACGGACTCTATGAGCAATGACACTAAGTCATCAGCCCCAACCAACTCATGTGAAGGATCCATGAGCTGAAGGCCAGCTGTGAAGGTGGTTGGGGAGGAGAAGAAAGGGACAGTGAGAACCCTTGGAGACCAATCCGGATGAAAATCTGAGAGCATGCTGGAAATGGGTGGAGCCATGGAGGGAGGGGAAGGTGTATGGGGGCGTCTTAGGCAACACCACTCACATCCCAGGTTTCTTCAGGTCCTGATAATTGAATCAGATAAAAGAAATAAAAGAGAAAGACAAAGAGAGCACTTGACAGAGGTGAATGGTGTTTCTTTGAAAGGAGGGAATGGGAAGTTGACCCAGTAAATCTGGTAATGAGTCAGGCCACGTGATGATAGAAAGTTCAACGTTGGAGACTGAAGAACAGGGCAATGTGAATGTTTTGTTTAAAAGGGGCACGCCAGGGCGCCTGGGTGGCTCAATCAGTTGAGCGTCTGATTCTTGGTTTGGGTTCAGGCCATCTCATGGTTCGTGAGTTCGAGCCTCATGTCAGGCTCTGTGCTGACAGAGTGGAGCCTGCCTGGGATTCTCTCTCTTTCTCCCTCCTTCTCTACCTCTCCCTACTGCGCCATCTCTGTCTCTATCAAAATAACTATATAAGCTTAAAAGATGCATGCCAAGGAGAATATAGGGAGAAAGAGCCAAATAACTGAGGAATCCCTTCCCCTCTGGGGCGTTAGGGACACAAGCCCAAGGTAGAGTCTGAGTGCGAATGTACAGAACACTCCAGCGTTGGCGTTCCACAGGAGAGTCCCCTCAAATGAGGCACTTCACCCCGCCAGACTGCCAGAATCTGCACTGAACACATGCCTCCTTTTCTAAAAGTATCGACGTGCTTTGAGTTGTTTTAATGTTTGCTTTTGAGAAAGAGGGCATGTGCACGAGTGGGGGAGAGGCAGAGAGACAGGGAGACTGAAGCGGGCTCCGAGCTTTCAGCAAAAAGCTCAACTTGGGGCTCGAACCTACAAACTGTATGATCATGACCTGAACCCGAACTTGGATGCTCAACCTAGTGAGCCACCCAGGTGCCCCTGAAGGTATTAAAGTTTTATCACAAACTCTGTACAGCTTTTTAACTCAACTTTTTCTTTTTTTAATTTGAGAAGATCAGGAAAGAATGTTTTAATATAATTTATAGGGACAATGGAAGGGAATCAGAAATATTTTGGTTCATTTATAAATGATAACACTATCAAGAGAACTTAAACTGGAAATATTTATTCCCCCAGAGATTGCTACACTTTTGAAACAAAGATTTCTCTGCCATAAAGCTAGTTTCAGTATCTTACAAATGGCAAATGGACGCCATAAAAGATTTTTGGTGTTGTTGAAAGTGCCCTTTTGGTTAAAAGATTAGCAAATTGGAGTAAATTCTACAGGCTCATTAACTTACCATGTTTGACTAATTTACCAAATGTGGGAGCAGTGGAAAGATACAAAATAACAGCTTATAATCTGTTTTTCCAGTGGACTTTCAAAAGACATTAAAAAACAGCAAATTCAAGTTATAGTACAACAAGCAAGGAAACACACTTCTTTCTGTACTTCAGGTGTGAGTAACAATTTATGCAGAATGCTATTCTATTTTGACCATGTGAAAATATTTTACTAAGTGTCAAAAGGAAAACATTCAAGTCACTTAAAACTTTTAAAATACTCAGTATTTACAAGTGATCTTCAATGTCAATTAAAAAATCCTAAATCTGGGGCACCTGGGTGGCTCAGTCGACTTCAGCTCAGGTCATGATCTCAAGGCTTGTGAGTTCAAGCCCCATGTCAGGCTCTGTGCTAACAGCTCAGAGCCTGGAACCTGCTTCAGATTCTTTGTCCCTCTCTCGCTCTGCCCCTCACCCACTCATGCTCTCTCTCTCTCTCTCTCATGAATAAAAAAAAAAAACATTTAAAAAAAAGAAAAAAAACAATTAAAAAAAGAAGTCCTAAATTTAATACTCAAAGATAAAAAAAGGTCATAAATCTCAGTTTTCCTCTGGCACTACCCTTTATTATCCAACTTCCTTAGACTTGTTGAAAGTCTTACTTAAAAATTGGTAAATTACTTCTGAATGACATGGTTTCCATCTCTGGATTCAATAGCAAGAGTGTTTTGAAATGGGGTCATTTTATACGTATATTTTAAAGGTTTCAAACACGCATTTGTCCATTTCCTTCTACCCCCAAAGAAGGCCTATGCTGAACACCTAAAGTCCATTTCTTGTGCCTTTCCCGCCTCTGTCAGATATAAAATAGGTCAACTAGGATCACTCGTGGGTTGCCCCTTTCAGTTGTTTGGTTGCCTAAATTGCCTCCACAATCACCTCAATGTCTCATATTACTTGATCTGATGAGTTTGAAGTCTCAGCACCTACATCTTGATGTCACCCAACTGACCCCACAGGTCTCGGATGACATCCCCGCTCTGCCGATGACTTGGAATTGCGTGAGGATGAGATATTTGGGAAAGTGACTGATACCTCACCTAGAGTAGAGGCTTCACAGTCTTAACCTCTTCCTCTCTTCCCAGCAGTAGAGCACACGGAGCCAGCCTCTGGTAGGGGAGGGGCAGGCACGAGGCAGTCCCACTGGAGGCTCATGGGAGAGTGACTAGTAAAGACCAAGTTGACCAGATTTTGGAGTAGTGGGTCCCACAGATCGCCTTTGAGGATGGATGATGATGTTGTGAGAAAGAGGGGCTGTAAATCAAAGGGTCCCTTTCATGGACATAATCTTCTAGAGGGTGGGGTGGGAAACACAGTAGGTATCAGAGTCAGTGGATTTGGGCAATGAGATACATATAATAACCGCGCCCCCACCACACACACACACACACCGTTTCATCTGGAGCCACTTGAGACCCCCAGGGGAGGGGAGAGGAAGAGGAAGAACATAGCCCTGCAGTCAGAAACACAGCTGTTGTCCAAGCTGGGGCTCCCTCGGACTTCCGACATTAAACAAAGCATGTCAGCCAGCAAATACTAAATTGTATGGGGGCCAATCAGCTCTTTCTTTAACAGCAGAGACTAGAACCCAAGACTGATCATCAGGGCAATGTCTCTGTCTTCCCAGAGAATGAAAGGAGCAGGGACCCCACCAGTGGGTCTGCAGCACAAGGTCGGCGGCACCCTGGAGTGGAAACGTGCGCTGGTTTAAAGGGGCCAGATGTGCACAGGAATGTACTTGTTACACCAGAACAGAGAGGTCACCGCCCGGCATCCATCCCCTCCGTCTGAAGCTCGAGTTTCACGCAGTATAGCCTGGAGTTGATGAAGTCCCTGAAGCCTGGGCACTGTTTTAAGCAGAATGTTTCTAGATTTGATAACGTGGAGATGTGGGGAAAGTTAGACTTTTGAGTTTAAAAATGCAAGTTTGTTCACAGCTAATTTCGGAGAAAAATCGAGTCCGCGTTGGCCCGCTCTAATAGAAAGATTAAAACACCGAGCCCATCAAAGGGTTATCAGAGCTGTGATCAAGAGACACCACCACAGGATTTTCAGGGGCTGGAAGGCTACCTCTAGTTGTGTTTACAGTGGAGACGGTCCATCTCTCTTGAAAGTTAATCCACTCACCCAGCTGAGCTGAAACCAAACATCTTACGGCATATGGAAAAAACAGCCTCAACAGATTCCATGGCAAAGCCGTGCTGAACACTTATTTCGGCACATCAGCTCGCTTGCTCGCAGCAGCGGCCGGCCGTGAGGGGCAGCAAGCAGCTAACAGCATTACACCTGGGTTTCTACAAGAATTATAGAATTATAATAATATAATATACATTTATATGCATGTGAATTACATGCATGTGAATATATAATACAGGACGTAATTATAAGCACACAAAGGGCATAGCCAGTGTCAGTAAGTGCGAGAATTAACGTGCTAAAATAATTATTGGCGATCACATTGGGTCTCTCTTCCCTTCTGGCAGGACTGGCTTCTCAGTTTTTCCCAGTTCATATTCATCTTCCCCAGTCAATAAAGATGAATTGTACAGTTGATCCCTCTGCTTCTCAGGAAAAGAGAATTTTGAAAAAGGTCATAGTCGTGTCGCTATTATTTTTGATAGGCGTGGGGCCCAATTTTCTTCTCAAGGGGAGTCTGGGGCCTGGCATTCATCCTTGTAAGTGGATGGAGGAGGGAAGGAATTTATAAAAGGAAAAAGTGATATGAGCCCTGAAAGGGATGTTAGAGATCATGTAATGACGCGAAGGCTCACGCTCCCCTTCTCTACCGAGAAGCAGCTGGTATTTAATTTTGCTCCAAGAAAAGAAAACATCTTTTCTTTCTTATTTATTTAAGAGAGACAGAGAGAGCACCAGCAGGGCTGGGATGGAGAGAAAGGGAGAGAGAGAGAGAGAGAGAGACTCCCAAGCAGGCTCTGCACTGTCAGCTCAGAGCCCTACCTGGGGCTTGAACTCACAAAGTGCGAGATCATGACCTGAGCCAAAATTAAGAGTTGGATGCCTAACTGCCTGAGCCACCCAGGTGCCCCTAAAATACCTTTTAAAAAATTTTACCTACTGCCTCCTTAAATATGGAATAAAGATTTTGCTAGTTTCTCCATCTCCAGTGAGAATCCACCTATTTACACCAAATCATTTTACCCTTCCCAAAAGACAGGAGGAAAGAGGAATTAGTATTTATCAAACACCTTTATGATAAGCAATTTCCACATAATCTTATTCAATCCTCATAACAATCCTATGAAATAGAATATTATCTTGTAATCAACGGACAAGGAAATTGAGGCCCAGAGAAGTGGAAGCTGGTGAGGAGGTGGGAAAACAGGTATTGGAAGCCTCTTGTGACTCAACTACTCATGTTTGCTCCAAAAAGGACTTGTGTCTCCATAAGCCCTCACCCTGTGTTGTTTTCTTCACAGCACTTAGCGCCACCTGACATTGTCATACATTGATTGGTATGTTTATTATCCATTTTCATCATTAGAACCTAAGTTTGGTGGGGGCAGGGTCTTCTATCTCCCCCAAGTGTAAAACAGCACGTGACACACAGTAAGTGCTCACGTAAATACGTCACATGGATGAATGAATTAGTGAATTAACTAATTAGTAAGGGACATAACAGAGAACATCAGATATAAATGTAAGTGAAATGTAACTCTTGCAATAAAAAATTATATATAATTATTTTTTAGGTGATCTTATACTTCTATATTATTGTATTCTCTTCAAGAAAACAGGGGCGCCTGGGTGGCTCAGTCGGTTGGGTGTCTGAGCTGGGCTCAAGTCATGATCTCGTGGCTTGTGGGTTTGAGCCGCACATCAGACTCTGTACTGACAGCTCAGAGCCTGGAACCTGCTTCAGATTCTGTGCCTCCCTCTCTCTCTGCCCCTCCCCTGTTCATGCTCTGTCTCTCAAAAAATAATTGAAATAAAAAAAGAAAATACACATATAACTATCTTCTGAGGGCTTATGGATTCTTCATATATCTGGAAATGTTGGTAATTGATAGGAGAATAGCCTCAAAAGAGGACCAAGATTATCCAAAAAACATTCATTTAACAACCGTGGCCCCAAGGAACCTTCTGGGCTAATACCATTTGTCCAGACTGAATTTATCTTTGGGTTCATTGACTCAAATAATAATGGCTTCAGTTCAGTCTTTTAAGGCTGAGTCTTTCTTGAAGACATCTAGAAAAGACTGACCTTATCTGTTTGGGCATATTCGAACACAACTACCCTTTGGTATTTCCCCCGGGAAATAAGGCAAACTTCAGGGATGCCCTATTTTTCAAGTGGTTTAACATGTCATTCTAAAGACAGATGTCCCACAAAACCTTCCAGGAAGACAACGGGACAGCTTTGTAAATCAGTCTTTGGGTCTGTGGTTCAGTGTCCAGTACTTAGGCTAAAAAATCATCCAAGAAAAGTAAAGTACCGTTTTCTAGTGGTGAGTAATTGGAAATAAACGTAGCTCAAATGAGAATTCGTTAAATTATGATCTGTCCTTACAATGAACTGTTATGCATTCATTTAGAAAAATCATGCAGAAATCTTTAGTGACATGAAAAGTTGTTCATAATATATTTTTCAATAAAAAAAAACAGGTTACAAAACAGTCTATAAGCGTGCTTCTGATTTTGTAGAAAACATGCATGTATGTCTGTGTGTTGGAAAATATATATGTATCAAGCTGTTAAAAGTGATAAACTTTTGGGGGCGCCTGGGTGGCTCAGCCGGTTAAGCACCTGACTTCGGCTCAGGTCATGATCTCATAGTATGTGAGTCCGAGCCCCGTGTCGGGCTCTTTGCTGACAGCTCAGAGCCTGGAGCCTGCTTTCTCTCTGCCCTCCCCCGCTCACACACTGTCTGTTTGTCTGTCTGTCAAAAATAAATAAACATTTAAAAAATGTTTTTAAAGAGAAGTCATATTTCACATAAGGAGAGCATAGGAAAGAGATCTGTGGTTAACAATCGATACTGATCGCTGCTGGCGTTCAGAGAGAAACACAGATTCTCCTAAATGCTTCTACTTTTCCCGTCTCTCCCATAAACATTCCCGGTGATCACATGACCAGCATTACCTAACTGGCCCTCCCGAGTTCCCTCTGCGGGCTCTCAGAACTGCCGCAAGTGTTCCTAAAAGTCACTTTTTGGAGAAGGCAACCTTTCACGTCTATCATCTCTTTCGGTATTCAGAAGATGTGAGGTCATGGGGAAAGTCAAGGTCCAAATCTCCCTTCGGCCTGGACGTCTCTTTCCTTTTGAGTCAACTGTGCATCGTGTGCAATGCGTATGTGTGTGCGTGTGCGTCCTGGGGGAGAGGCTTTGTAAATGAGTTGAAATCTTACTTTAGCTCATTGTGGTGGCTTTTTTTTTTTTTTTAACATTTCTCTACCTCTACCATTTTCAGTGGTTTTTACTTTGTTTATACTTTTAGTTTTCCTTTCTGGGCACCAACCTCGCGAGAGCTGCGGGGCCGGGTGTGTTCCGTATGATACTCTGACTAATCACAAGGAACATGAGACTTACTCCCGTTTCGCAGATGGTTCCGTACTACGTGGGTCATGCTCGTTGATTTACACGGCATCCTCACGGACATGATATCACTGACCCAGAGACATTGGTAGTATTCTGTTTTACAGATGGAAACAATTAAGATTCAGGAAAAATTAAAGAGCTTGCAAAAGACGCTTGCACCGAGAAGCCACGGAGGGGGACAGGAATCTGACTTGTCTCCCCAAAATTCTGACTTGAAGGTCCACGCTTTTTTTACTCCCTGCAGTGAGGGTTTAAGAGTTTTTTACTATGACAAATGAAAAGGTGAATAAGAAGAGAGATCTCGCAGATTATTAAAATGATTCAAAGGCAGAGGCGCCTGGGGGGCTCAGTTGGCTAAGCATCCACCTTCAGCACACGTCATGATCTCACGGTTCATGGGATCGAGACCCGCATCAGGCTCTTTCCTAATAACTCAGAGCCTGCTTTGGATTCTCTGTCTCCCTCTCTGTCTCTTCCCCTCCCCTGCTCATGTACTTTGTCTCTCTCTCGAAAATAAATAAATATTTTTTTAAAATGATTCAAAGGCCAATAAAACAAGAGGAGCCCTCAGACCCAAAGTAAACCAGTCAGGGAAAGCAAAGTGGCTCAGCTTCTCATCAAAATTCTGTCACAGAGGGGAGGTGGGACCATCACACCGTGACCCCGTCAGTGGGAGGGGTCTCTTCAATGACATCTCATTTCGGGTCCAATAAAATATTCATTCCAATTAAATCACTCAAAAGCTGTTGGAAAGTGCCTTTATCCTCTGGGTTTTCCTCAAATATTTTTAAAATGCTTGTTCTCAGGGAAAAAAGAAACGGCTGAGCAACTTGGTGCCTTATCCACGTGTGGGGTTTCTAGAAAAGAGCCACTTGCACGTGGCCAGTGGACCCTTCTGGTGTTTTGATTTCAATGAGATTTTAAATGGTTTTATTTTGTTTTTTCCTACTATCCACCCTGCCTTAGAGGATAGGTGTGGCTTGTACTCTCTGAGTGTCTCCACCTAGAATCTGTGCGATTCAGTCCACACACGCTTTTGGATTTTGCTTCTCTGGTTGTCTCCACTTCTCTATGGACATGTTGTTGTTTTTTATCTACTCACGAAGAGCAGAGCAAACCAGGCCTACCTATAGGTTTATTGACATTGTGTTAATGGCTCCTCCTTGGTGACTGGGACCCTGAGACAGAGGTGGCTAGCAGGGCCCTGAAGACTCATGCTCCCCACTCACAGGGATGCACTGTTGCTGACCAGTGGCTGCCAGACAAGAACTGTATCCCTCCGCCCTCCTTGCGCATCAGCGGGCCTCGTAAATAGTCCTCACCACGTCACGTGAGAATGGATGTGCGCCATTTTGAGCTGAGGTATTTGAGAACTGGCTATAAAATCTTTCCCTTTCTCTTCTTCTTGGCCACTGGCTGAATGAGGCCAGAGTAACCTAAACGCTACCGGATGACAGAGCCATCAGGGTGAAGCAGCCTGGGGCCCAGGGCCGCTACTTGGAGAAGAAGGGCCACTTGACCTGCATCGGTCTGTGGCATGAATATAAAACGGACTTCCGTTGGGTTATTCCACTGAGATTTGGGGACTGTCTGTTATGACAGCTCCGTTAGATTCATACTGGACCTAGAAGCCTGGACATGCCTCCTCCTCCCTTGGCCAGGATCCTGGAACTCCAGGAGCTTGAATCTGACACAAGCATTCATGGGTCGGAGGTGCCATGATGCTACAATGGAAATCCTGTCGCTAATTCATCCCCACAGCAACTTCGGGGGGCCACGGCAGAGACTGGTCGCCCATCCGTACCCACTATCCCCTTCATTCTAACTCAACCCTGCTTTTGTTGGAAGTGGCAGCGGCTAATAGAAACAGTGTTTACCAACCCCCTTGGAGGTAACACAGATCTGACCAAATGTGACACCCAGCAAATGTCCAGTTTCCATTTTCTGGGAAAGACCCTTACAAGGGAGCAGTGTTAGCAGACCTGGCTCTTTTGCCTTCCCTCTTCTTCCTGTGTTCAATGTTTTTTTTTAATGCATAGAGTCTCAGGAACTTTCTCATGGCCATGGGAATGAGAGCCACCCACTAAAGATGATGGAAAACAAAGACACGACGAACCTAGTCTCCACCGAAACCCTGGGCTGTCCTATCAAGTCTGGATAGCCGACCACTGGAACTCTTGCTATTAAGAAAAATAAACAAACTCCTAATTTGGTGTCTGTTCCCGGAAGCAACCCTAACTGATACAAGGGCAATCCTGAGACAGCCGTATCACATATCTTCCTGACAGGCTGGCCTTTTTGTCTCCGTGCTCTATTCGCTTCTAGTCTCTTTGATTTTCCCAGCCCACGACTTACACTGGGCCACAGCGCTACTGAATTTCTAGGTCCATATGATACCTTCCGAGGATAAAGAGCTCGCTGACTCTCTTACTAATCATTTAAGGTAGCCTCAAATCCTGCTCCTCTGAGTGACACACGGGACTTTTCAAGCACCTCCTCTCTACGATAACCTCAAGGAGCTGCTTCATCTCGGGACCAGACAACTCTACAATCTTGGCTCCATCGACGTAATTATGGGATTGAAGAGAAACCCAAGAAGTTATTAGGTTCACTCACCTGCCCCCAGGCAGGACTGTGATTTGCTCTCCCAGACATTTCGCTGACCTCCACGGACCAAAAAAGTTGTTCACGAAGCATGACTCACGGGCTGCTTTGAAGGAGTCCATTTAATCTGTTCTCAGTTTCCCTGCCAGTAAAATGGGCATTGTGATCTGAGCAGGGAATGACAAGACTTTCAGCTTCAGTACGTGAAGTGTAAAATGGAATATGACTCCTTCCTTCCTTTCTAATTAAAGTGGCCAAATATTTTGCAGCTTCTCCTACCGAGAGGTAGAATCTATTTCCTGATTCTGTTAGAGCTGGGTTTGTGCCTGGCAACTTGGTCTAACCAATTCATATGATAGAAGGAATGTTCTAGAAATTCCAAATTAAGCCTCAAAGAGCCTAGTGGCTTCCAACCTCTTCTTCTTAGAAAGTTCTCTCAACCACATAAGGAACACCAAGCTAGACTCCTGAAAGATAAGGAACCGTGTAAGGAGGAACAGCAGCACCATGGCCCTGAACTCAGGAGTGACGCTCTCCTAGACATTCCATTCTGGTCGAGCTCAGGAGTGACGCTCTCCTAGACATTCCATTCTGGTCGAGCCACCAGGTAATTACAGTCACATGAACGACCAGAGCAAGACCAGGAGAACTGCCCCACTGAGCCTGGCCCCAACCGCCAACCCACAGAATCATGAGAAATAATAATTTGCCATTGCTTTTAAGTCAATAAACTTTGGGGTTGTGGATAAGTTTCCTAGGGCCATAACAAATTACCACAGACCCAGTGGTATTTATTCTGTCACTGTTCTGGAGGCCAGAAGTCCAAAATCAAGGTGTCAGTGGGACCGTGCTCCCTCGGATGGCTCTGGGAAAGAATCCTCCCATGCCTCTCTACCTTCCAGTGGTTTCTGGCAGACATTCATGCTCTCTGGCTTGTGGTGACATGACTCCAATCTCTGCCTCTATCTCCGTGTGGCAATCTCTGCCTCTGTCTCTGTGGGTGTCTCTGGGTCTGTGTCTCTTCTTATAAGCATGCCAGTGATGAGATTTAGGGCCCAGTATGACCCAGTATGACCCTGGGGTGCCTAGATGGCTCAGTTGGTTAAGCGTCGACTTCAGCTCAGGTCATGATCCGACGGTTTGTGGGTTCGAGTCTCACATTAGGCTCTGTGCTAACAGCTCAGAGCCTGGGGCCTGCTTTGGATTCTGTGTCTCCTTCTCTCTCTGCCCCTCCTCTACTTGCACTCTGTCTCTGTCTCTCAAAAAAATCAAATAAAACATTTAAAAAAAACCAGTATGACCTCATCTCAACTTACACCTGCAAAGACCCTCTTTACAGAATAAGATGACACTCACAGGTACCAGGGCTTAGGAATCTTTGGGGGAGACACTCAATTCTGCCCACAACAGGTGGTGTGACAAATAGCAAAAGAGAACGGACAATGGTACTCTTTCCTAACTTTTTTTGTACTTCAGACATACAAAGACAGACATGAAGATAATAAAATAGAAAGGGTTGTCAGTTCTGAAAGATAATACAGGACAGTGTCCAGAACAGTGTCAGAATCTCCCAGGAAGAAAATATGTAAATAGAGCATTTTATTTCTTGTTAGGGGTCTTAATGCTGGCATAATGCAGATTTTTCTATATAGCAGACAGCAGCGGGTCTTCTGAGACTCTTTATCTACATGTAAGACTTATTTTCTGGGAATAAAACATACATGCACTTTCCCTCTAAGGTCAGACCACATTCTGTCCAGCATTGCAGATTAAGTCTATGGAAAAGCCCAAACTTCCTGAGAACCTTCTGGTTACCGTTGTCCCACTTCTCTTCTGCCTCTTCGAAACTTTATAAAGGAGTGGTCTCTACCAGCTTCCTCCATTTCCTCTGCACTGACTCCCCTCCATAACCCCATGCAATCCGACTTCCTTCCCCGCAGCTCCGCTAAAACTGCTGGGTCAGATGTTTGCGCTGACCACCAGCAGGGCAAATCCAAGGACTCTCTTTGTCCTCATAGTTTGGCATCTGACCTTTTTAACTGCCCTGTTGGCTCGCTTTTCTAGCTCGCTTTTCACCCCCTCGGTCCTATCTGGGCCAAATTCTTCTTCCTCTCTTTGTAGATTTCCCCTATGGTACCAAGTGGCAGTGGCTGGCGCCTACACCCATTATTTTTCTCTTCCCACCATCCTTTCCCACCTTCATTGATGACTTCCTAATTCGTATGTCCCATCCTGACCTATCATTCAAGCCCCAAGCCTGTATCTCAAGCTGCCCGATAGAAATGCTGTGTATTTTATGTTATCTGTATTAGTCAGAGTAGGCTTGGTTATGCTGTGGTAACAAAGAATCCAAAACTCTTAGTGGCTTTATAAAAACCAAGACCTCCAGGGAGCAAGCATGGCCTTGCCTCAATGGTCTTGACTCCAGGACGCAGGCTGACAGGTCAGTCTGGAACACTGCTGGTTGTACAGAATAGGGAAAAGAGGACACACCCAAGGCCAGGCTGGCTCTAGAAGCTTCTCCTCGAAGTGACCAAATCACCTTCCATAAGGTGAAAAATAAAATCCCGTCAAAGGGAAGGAGAGCTGAGTATATGTCCGTGTGGAGTCGACTGCATTTTCTTACACAAAAACTCTACAAGGACCAAATCGTCCTCCCCAAACTTACTCAGATTCCAAGTTTTCATAATTTCCCGCTGCCACCATCTTTATCCAGTTTCTCCAGAATGGAAATATTGAAATCAAAGGGGAGGTATAATATTTTATAAATATTACTTTTCCCAATTACAAAACTGAAGAAAATTTGGAAAATATATATACATCTGCACACTTCACGGTGCCATCAACAAAAGTCATCAATTATACGACTACCCAGGCATAACACCGATACCATATTGGCATATGTCCCTCTGGGTCCCTCCTGATCATATGTATTGATCTATTATCTCTACAGGGAGATATACACATATTTATTTTCAATAAGAACGATTTCATCCCATTCATATAGCTTTGTGGCTGTCAAAATCTTATCAAGATAATTTAAATATCTTCTTTTCTTCCATTTTGAAAAATATCATAATCATGACTTGTCAGTTTAAGTATCCAGCTCCGATCTCTCTCCTGAGTCCCAGATTCCTAAATAAAACTACATAGTAGGAAATTCCATTTGAATTTCTAATATGCCCCTTAGACTTAATATGCCCCCAATTAAATTCTTGATTCACCCTAGAAGTCTGCTCCTCGTCCAGTCTTTTCAATCTCTGTGAAAAGCGTCAATATCCACCCATACCTTCAACCCTGGAGACGTGGTGATTTCTCTTTTTCTCCCGCTGCCCGCCCCCTACCTCTAACCCGCCTGCTCCATCCCCACGCTGTGTCTCAGACCTGACTACCCCTGTACTCAGGAGTGCTAGCTCTCTTGTCGTGTAGCCACCATCCGTCCCCTGGACCCTGATTACCTCCCGGTCCCTCTCCTTGCTTCCATTCTCTGTTTCTCTGTAGGGAAGCCAGAGTGCGCTTTGAAACCCAAAAGTCACTCAAGTCATGCCTCTGTTCCAAAAACCTTCCCATCACACTTGGAATAACATTTAAATGCCCCCATTGCTTGTAAGGATTTGGTTGCTGCCTGCGTTTCTTTTCTCCTCTCTCTCTACCACTCCCCCTTCATCCACTCTACTCCAGGCACACGGGCTGTTTCTTTTCTTCCAACACACCAGACTCACTCTTGCTCCACCGCAGCCCTTGCTAATTCCCCCGCCTGGTCCTGCTCCCAGTGATCTACCCGCCCAGGGATGCCTTTCTGGCTCATTCTTTTGAAGTACCCACACACCCATATGGCCCTTTTACATTCTCTGCATAGCACCTACGTTATCTGATATTTCCTTGTTTATTTCCTGCTTTACATCTTTATTATCATTCCACTGGAGAAAGACTTCTTTTCGAACAGGAACCTTATCTGTCTTGCTCATGGCTTTGTGCTCGACTTTAGAACACTGCCAGGCACATAGCAGGCTACAATCAGTGTTCATCACATGATCAAATGACAAAATATTTAGGTGCTTCTCAAGTCCAGTTGGTCCCCTTCCATTCCCT
>PJEM01004242.1:47399-57792 GCA_004023845.1 Helogale parvula
CCCCCCCCCCCCCACCGCCCTGAGTTCTTCCAACATTCCTGCCCTAACCCTCACCCAGCCACACAAACTTCATCTCCTGTGTTCTCTTCTGTCAACCTGCTCACTCCAGCTGAATTCTGGGAACATTTCCTGGTTGTATGTCTTCCCCTCTCACAGTGCCTACAGAAAGTTCTAGGCAGTCAAAAAAATTCTTGTGAGTTGAACGAAGTTATTGGGTAGGGAACAGTATACAACAGGTAAATTGGTGACCCCTTCCAAAGGGATATCAGGAGGGGCGCCTGGGTTGCTCAGTCGGTGAAGCGTCTGATTCTTGATCTCAGCTCAGGTCATGATCTCACGGTTCGTGAGTTCCAGCCCCGCATCCAGCTCTGCACTGAAGGCACGGAGCCTCCTTGGGATTCTCTCTCTCCTCCTTTCTCTGCCCCTCCCCTGCTCACTCTAGTTCTCTGTCTCTCAAAATAAATAAACATTAAAAAAAAATAAAGGGATATTGTGAGCACAGGCAGTGATTTGGAATGAAAGCGTGCAACACGAGTAGGTGAAGCCAACCAGTCAGAATGTCAACAGGAGGTGACAATCTTGTTCCCACAGAGACCAGATGGCCACCGCTGCCTTGAAACAACATGTACCTCAAACAGCAGGATGATGTGCATTTTTAGTGGACTTTGAGCCTGAGTTTTTCCTGCTAGCATAAGGGAACTAGAGGTTCTTCTAGTGTAAGTCGCTGTGGGGTGAGTCGCACGCCCGGGACGCCTCGAGTCTGGTGTCCTCATGACCCGGGCCCCCAGGTGGCTAACCTTTCGGCGGGAGCTCAGCTTCTCTGACTGCTCGGGCATGTGGCCCGGAGGCGAATCCGGACGATTCCACCACTTCCACCACAGAAGGGGCCTGCTGGGTACGAGTGACGCCCATGTGGCAGCGAGGCGAAGCCGAGATCTGGGACAGCACTGCTCTCTGTGGCCATTCTCCCGGCTTTTCCCCACGTGGAGTGCAGCGCACCAGCGGACGGTGTCTCCCTGTTCAGACTGGGGAGGGCCTGGCCCGACGGCTCGGTCAGAGCAAGGCCCAGAGCCACATGCTTTATAGCAAACACCACACCCTCATTGGCTAATTTACATACTTTCTCTGGCCACGTGTTCAGGCAATGAGACAAAAGTTGTACTCTGCACTTTTATAACCACATTATTTAAAAATAAACATGTCAACAACATAACTCCTTTACTCAGGTCAACTGTAGATCCTGGGTACATTTATCTGATGGAAGCAAACAAAATATTGATTGATTGATTAATTGATTGATTGATTTAGAGAGTGGGGGGAGGCGCAGAGAGGGGAAGAGAGAGGATCCCAAGCAGGTTCTGCATGGTCAACATGGAGCCTGAGGCGGGGCTCGATCCCATGAACCCCGAGGTCATGACCTGAGCCAGAATCAAGGGTCAGACGCTCAGCTAACTGAACCACCCAGGGGCCCTACAAAAAAATAATTTTTTTTTTAAAAAAAAGCCCTTCCAGGAAATGAGTGATGTGGCTGTAATGTAAGGAGTAACTGAAAAAAGAAACATTAGCAGGGGTTCCACGTCAGGACACCTGTCGTTCTTCACAATGGTCCACAAGAAGCACTATGTAACGGATTCTGACAGAGCTGCCTTCCAGAGTCAGGGGTTCTGTTTGCAATAGCTTTCGGGGCTTTCTTGGGGAGGGAGCTGAACCCCCGGCTCCATTATTTTACGGTCACAACTTTTCATTAATTCAAACTGATACAACCTAACGGAACAGGCTCCATGATGTGTTAATAACTTCGGTTCATTCCAGAAACCATACAATATTTCGTTCACGAGTCTGTGTACACACACGCACACACACTCACACACGCGTACGCGCACACGCACACTAAAAGTACAACTTGGAGGGGCACCTGAGTGGCTCAGTCAGGTAAGCATTCAGCTCCTGATTTTGGCTCAGGTCATGATCTCACGGTTCAGGGATGGAGCCCCACGTCGGGCTCTGGGCTGAAAGCTCTAAACCTGCTTGGGATTCTCTCTCTCCCTCTCTCTCTGCCCCTCCCCCACTCAAAATAAATAAATAAATCTCAGAAAATGAATAAAAATACAATCTGGTGATAGTGCTGGACTTTGAAGGCGAAAGAAAGAGAACAGGATGGGAGAGAAGAGTAAGGGGGCTTCAAATTTCTCGTTAATGTTGTCTCTTGTTTAGAAACGTCTAAGACAGAAGTGACCAAGCGTTATCCTTTGTTAACTCTGGCCAGCAGGTCCTCAGGAACCTGCCATGTTATCATTTACCTGTATTTTCTGTATTGTTGAGACTTTCCAAGTCAGAAAAAAAGCAGATTCTCCCTTAAGGGAAAAAGATTTCACGCCATTGAGCTTATTTTTTTTAATGTTTACTTTGGAGAGACAGAGCATGAGCCGGGGAGAGTCAGAGACAAAGACATAGAATCCAAATCCAAGCAGACTCCAGGTTCTGAGCTGTCAGCACAGAGCCCGACATGGGGCTCAAACTCATGAACTGTGAGATCATGACCTGAGTCTAAGTTGGATGCTTAACCAACAGAGCCACCCAGGAACCCCTGAGCTTTTTTTTTTTTTTTTTTAATAAATGTACTAGTGTCTTAGATCAGTTCTAAAAGGACCTCCTAAATGTTCAGGATACCAAGACTATCCTTAGAATAAGCAACATGACGCCAAAGATGACCACGTTGAAGGCACAAGGCCCCAGAAGGCAGGGCTAGGAAGCAAGGACGGCTTTTCTAGTCCATAGAGTTGCGTTAACATCCTTGCTCCTGCAAGTCAAGGGCATGACTTGCTGTCTTTGTATTTCCAGGGTCTAGTGCCGTGCTCTGAACAGAGTAACCCTCAGTAGCTGGAGTGAATTAATGTATATACTCTCAAAACGTACGAGCCTAGGATTTGCAGGCCTACTACATTAGCCACACACCAGGGAGTGTGAAGAGACAGGAGAGTGAAATTGGGTACTTTAAACTTCGACATTTCTTCATCTAGTTTCACGTTAGCCTGAAGATCATTCAGTAACCTGTTTGCTATTTGTGTCTTTGGCCTTTCAGGTAGGAAGAACAGTAAGTTGTCTGCTTTGAATGGTAAGAGCGCTCACGAAGTCTTTTGAGGTTCTGTCAACATGGTGTGTAAACCCAAAGCCAATCCTAGAGCAAGACGACCCCAAAAAAGTAGGAAAGAAGTCCAGTCTCTCCATAATCAGGTCGGAAAGAAAAACACCAAGAATTACATCATCTGGAATCTTGTTTATGACGGAGAAAGATTCTGATTCCTAAAAGAGCTAGAGTTTAAGCAAAGGACGGGTAGATTCGATTAGACTGTTAAAGGAAAAAGCGAGTGAATGTGACAGACAGCTAGTGTCTAAAAGATAATCAAGAAAGAACTAAGAAAGAACATTCTGCCTTTATCAGTAACCCACCTAGTCAATGAACAAAGACAGAAAGTATGGAAGACAGAGGTTACCATGATCTTTAGCTGTGTATTAGGCAAAGGAAAGAGGAGAAATGTCTGTTTTAACCCCTAAAGCATGACTTCATAGGCCATGCAGTGATAGGGCAGAGAAGCTAAACAGGAAGTGGTAAGAGACATTTAAGAGAAGGGGTCAAGCTTGCAAATAAAGATTTTAAAAAATGATAAAACCCAGCAGGGGCGTGGATGTGAGGAAATGATCACTCTCAGGGTGGCTGGCGGAAGCAAAGTTAGGTATAAGTTTTCTGGGAGACAATTCGGCCACGGGTATCAAAAACTTGCAAAATATTTCTTTCCTTTGACCAAGCAATTCCACTCTTAGAAGTGTTCAAGGTGTTTTGCAATAACACATAAAGATGTATGTGTAAGACACTCCATCAACCTCTGTATGTTGCTGTGAAAAACCAGAAACTGTCTTGAGGCACAATAATAGAATATGAATTCAATAAACTGAGGCAATTTTAGACAGTCTTATGTAAATTATAATGTAGATCTACACTGACTAACATGGAGTTATTGGTGATATTTTAAATTTTTTAACGTTTATTTATTTTTGAGAGAGAGAGGGAGACAGAGAGAGAGGGAGAGAGAGAGAGAGAGAGAGAGCAAGTCGGGAAGGAGCAGAGAGGAAGACACAGAATCCAAAGCAGACTCCAGGCTCTGAGCTGTCAGCACGGAGCCAGATGCAGGACTCGAACTCACAAACCGTGAGATCATGGCCTGAGCTCAAGTCAGACACTTAACTGACTGAGCCACCCAGCGCCCTGATATTTTAAAAATTTAAAAACCAATGTCAGAGCAGCATGTGTGATAAGATCTTATTTTTGTAAAAACGAAAGGATATGCATGCAAATGTTAATAGCCGTAATTTATGGGTGGTAGACATTTTTGCTTATTTATTTCCTATTTCGCACACTGAACATGGATGAAAAGGACAGAGGTCAGGTGTCACTCTGGCTCTGTCATCCCCAATTCTGCTTTTCTAACCCACCCTTTGATCTCACTGAGGTGGGACACGGTATAATGGTCTTACACCCTATGCCAATTTCACCAAAGTTTGATCTCACCAAAGCTCTGAATACAGATGCCTTCATATATATTTTCAAAGATATTAGCCTGTTTTTTTTTAAGTTTTTAAATGTATTATTCATTTTTGAGAGAGAGAGAGGGAAGGAATGAAGAAAAGAGAAAGAGAGAGGGAGAGAGCACATGAGCAGGGGAGGGGCAGAGAAAGTGGGGGGGGAACACAGAACCCGAGGCAGGCTCCAGGCTCTGAGCTGGCAGCACAGAGCCCGACACGGGGCTCGAACTCACGAACTGTGAGATCATGGCCTGAGCAGAAGTCAGACACTCAACCAGCTGAGCCACTCACCCAAGTGCCCTAGTATGAGCCTTTTTTTTATTCTGTGTGTCCCCAAGCTGTCCATAAGCCAACTGTGCCTCTACAGTGCAAACTCAAGAAGCAGAGAGAAAACATTTACCACAACTGTATAAACTCTTGCATTTTTCTCCACCCTAGAGAACCTTCACAACTAATAAATTAGACTAGATACCTGTGGGAACGGGGATGGTACATTTTGTTGACCCTTTATTACAGAGCAAATCATGAATAAGCACTTGATCATTTGCCACCGAAAAATGCTAAGCGCTCCTGGTGCCGTCTGACTGTCACAGCCCCGCCCTGGCAAGGTCCTTGTTAAGGAGGATGGAAAGATGGGGCGCCTGGGTGGCTCGGTCGCTTAAGCATCTGACTCTTGGTTTGGGCTCAGGTCGTGATCTCACAGCTGTGTGTGTTTGAGCCCCAGGTCAGGCTCTGCGCTGGGAGCCTGCTTGGGATTCTCTCTCTGTCCCGGTCTCTCTGTCCCTCCCCCAGTCACGCTGCGTGTCTCTCTCTAAAATAAACTTAAAAAAAACAAGGATGGAAAAATGGGGTGTTTGTAACATCACCCCATTCCATCACTAGCTGTGTCTGGCTGGAGACACCCGATCCCTTGAGCTCTCCCCCTCCCCCCAGGTAACCACATGACGCAATGACAGTCTCCTTCCACCGGTAACTGCATGATGCAATTACACATCCATTTTCCATGTACAAGTATTAGCTCCACACGTCCATGGGAACTGTCAGAGCGCAAAGAACTCCAAATGAAGACAAGTTCACCCTGGCTGCAGGTTCCTTCAATTGCACTTGATACCTGAGGTTAAAGTGGAACGTTCCCAAGAGTGGAAAAAAATTATTCTGAATGTAAAAGACCAAAATCCTGAGTGGGATTGCCTGAAGCCTCATCTACTGGCCGTTGGTCTAGAACGTGTCTAAAAAATGAAGCAATTCCGGAAAGCACGAACATCCCCTCGGTCCTCACTGCTAACGTTTTGCTGCAGACACACATCTATCCCTACATTTCTAGGCCTGCATCAGCTTCAGAGACAAAACAGCAAACACTTCTCAGGAAGATCTCCATACCTTCCTCTCGTGCTGGTCGGCTTGTCCTGGCTCAGAAGCACCGGGATTCTTGAACACCATCTACTTTCCTAGCTCCTTGCTTTTTATCTTCCATAAAATCACATTCTAATGATGATTATTTTGCTTAACATTTTGTTCCTTCTCTACAATGACGCAATGAAGATAAAGTACTTAGCACCACACTTGCCACACGGAGCAGTCAATTAACGTCACTCAGAGGATTCTAGAACAAGGCTGCCTGCAGTGGGATTCCAGCACTGCCCTTCATTAGCGATTTGTAACTGTGGACAATTTTTGTGACCTCTCTGTGCTGTTTGTCTCCTGGGGTGAATGAGTTAACGCAGGCCGAGATCCAGACCCACGCCTGCTATAAAACAGCCATTTGATAAGTCTAAGCCGCTATCATTTATTCCTTTCAAACCCGAAGTTCAAGATCATTGATGCTTTTTCTGCCTTCTGCCTTTTTTGCCATCTTTACCCAAAGTCCTTCTTTTGCTTTTCTGTGACCAAACTCTGTATCTATTCTGTTTGAAAGAAGCCAAGATTTTGCCTAATGGATTTTCAGACTATTAGTAATAATTTTTCTAATTTAGGAAAGCACTAAATGCCAGTAAGAAAAGAAAGGTGGTTGATAAGACGTGGTACTCGTGCAAGGACTGTGTTATGACAGTTAAAGAAGCAGTGTCCGAAATCCCCAACACGATTACAAATCTCTTACCTGAGTGCAGTCTTAATTGCGCGCAGGAAGTCAGCGACAGTTACACTGAAATGAAGCCGAGGACAGGCCACTTGCCCTACATTAAATTTTACTTCTCCAGCTCAGAAAACTTCAGTGGCCGGAGCACCTGAGTGGCTCAGGAGGCTGAGCGTCTGACTTCAGCTCAGGTCATGATCTCACACATAAGCTCAAGCCCCGCATCGGGCTCTGTGCTGACAGCTCAGAGCCTGGAGCCTGCTTCAAATTCTGTGTCTCCTGCTCTCTCTGCCCCTCCCCTGCTCACTCTTGCTCTCTCTCTCTCTCTCTCTCTCTCTCTCAAAAATAAACATTAAAAAAAAAAGAAAAAGAAAATTTCAGTGGAGTTTTTTCCCCTATATCTCCCTGAAAGGTAGGTTCTGGAGAAGTGTTTAACCGTAACAAGTCATACATACGATTACATCATATAATTATACTTTGTGCTCAAAACAAAACAGAGAGTCCTACAAGATAGGACCCCTCCAGCATGTGGATTTCCAACACAGGGGAATTTGGGCTTCATCAGAGCACGAGTGAGCCAGGGCACTCACGGGGGTGGCAGTGTGGCCATTCCCGGTTCCTGTTTTGCTTTAGCCCGGCCCCTAAACTGGGCGATGCTGCTTGCAAGAGACCACAGAATTTGGGAACAGTGGGGGACATTCTCTTCCTCCTCACTCCTTCTTGAGGTCAGTGTGGGCAGAAGTGAGCCCTTTACAAATACAAGTTTAAGATATCAGATGTGAATATTTCCAATTACCCCACAAACATTTTCAAGGGATAGTTTGTATCTTTACGAGTAGAAAGGTGAAAAAATAGGAACCCATGAGGCATATACTGGTGGCCATATTTCAACAGCATCTTGCTTTTGTAAGTTGATTTATTTTATTTTTTAATTTTGTTTAGTTTAGTTTTTTTTTTTTTTTTGAGAGAGAGCGAGAGCGTGGGAGAGGCAGAGAGAGAGAATCAAAAGCAGGCTCCACACTGTCAGCACTGAGCTCGACTCAGAGTTCAATCCTATGAACCGTGAGACCATGACCTGAGCCTAAATCAAGAGCTGGACACATAACTGACTGAGCCACCAGGCGCCCCCAAGTTGATCTATTTTTTAAAATAGTGGGTAGGCATGCAAGGGAAAACATTTTCTTTTCCAACTTCAAAACTGCAAAACGTCACCTGAGTGGTCCAAACACTACTCAGAATACAGAAATGTTTGCCAATGCTACTACTGAAATGACATTTTTTTTAAGAAAAAGGTAACTCCCTGCTTGTTTTTAAAGGAAATTTTTAAGACTCAGGCATCAAAATAGTACACGCCCAATTAAGAGTACAGTCTATGGAGTCGTTTATAATCCCAGCTCTGCCCTTGGCCTTGAACTTACATGGCCTTGTGAAAACTGCACCTGCAAGCTTCATTTTCCTTCCATAGGAGATTTCTTGTGCTTCTCCTAAGATTTTTGTCACGGTTTGATGACACAGTCCCTCAAGCGTATCACAGTTTCTACGACACAGTAAGTGATCAATTAAAGGTGAGTTTTAATATATTAATACGATGTATGTCCTTATTAATGAACTCCTTTGAGCAAAAACTTCTGCAAAGCTCCTTAGTATAAGTCTTCCACCGAATACACAAGTGTTTCAGAAGAGAAAACAGAACCCACCCCCCTACCCCCCGCAGCCCCCTGCCTTCTGATCAGAATTTCTGAGCCTCATTCATGCCTGAGTATTAGGGAACCTTTTCTACTTCACGTCCTTGAGTGAGGCGCCTCTTGTTCAGAGCGCATCGCACATTCTGTTCCACTGCACGCGTCTAGGACCTCAGCACAGGGATGGAAGGCATATGGGCCGGAAGACCCACCCCAAGCAGCCCCAGCCTGGCGCTGGCCTAGGCACACCCGGCCCAAAGTGCTCCCTGCAAGGAAGTTGTCCAACTCCCACTCTCTTCCTCCTCAGTCTCTCAAAGGTGATAATGGAGACATCGGTGACAAAGATGGAGCTGATGGCAGTGACAATGAGGACAGCTACCACGTGACATTCACCCTCAGCCAGGCACGATGAGCACTTGGTACCCATGATTTCACTCAATCTTCCCAACGGTCATAAAAACTAGGTACCATGATCATCCCATTTGACAGAGAAAGAAACCAAAGTTTAGGGATGTCAAATGACATGCCCACTGTCACAAGGTCTGTAGCAGCGAGCCAATCCGCAAGCAGGTCTGATTCCGGCCAGGCCCTTTATTCTTTTTTAATTATTATTATTAAAAGAGAGAGAGAGAGAGAGAAAGCATTAAGCAGGGGAAGGTTAGAGAGAGAGGGAGACACAGAATCTGAAGCAGGTTCCAGGCTCTAAGCTGTCAGCAGAGGACAAGGACAAGTTGGGGCTCAAACCCACAAACCGTGAGATCATGACATGAGCTCAAGTTGGATGCTCAACTGACTGAGCCCCCCAGGCGCCCCCCAGGCCCTTTATTCTTAATCCCCCCGGCCATGCCAACCCCACTGCGCTTTCAAGAGTGCTTTCAGGATAAGCGCTGGTCCTGCCGCTGCCCCCCAGATAAACTTCTCCAAACCCCAGAGTTTGGAACATCTTTCTGTCCCCAGTCACAATTCTCCTGACCTAAAATTCACAGGGAGGGAGGAGCAGCAGTGGCTCATGGTACACTCATTGCTAACTTCAGCTTGATTCCCAAACTCCCCAAATGAATCAACTGCCCTTTCTGGCTGGCAGCAGCCAGGAAACCTAATACAACAACAAAAACAAAAATCCCATGGGGAGCTCCCTTCTATACTGCATGCCTTCAAACTAGTACCTTTTGGCCTCCAACACTAATTTACAGTACACACTCACAATTAAACTCACTTTAAAGATGCAGAAATAATAAGGTAAGAGAAACGGCGTGCCCTCAGCTACACAGCAGGGGGAAATAAAATCGTAAGGAAGCCCAGTGGACCCTGTGCAAGCCCTTACCGCCTGGTTAGTCCGGACTTCGAATTCCTTGCTGTTGCAACCTCTTCACACACTGTCAGCACGATAACTGTACTGTGGAACTACCCTTGCACCGGCTCAGCTAAGAGAAGACTAACAGGTCCCAGCGCAGAGAGGGCAGGGTTGAATAATGAGTTGACCCTTCAGGACCAGATTCGCATAATCTTTGAACCAGACAGTCTGGATTTCTCAGGACAAGGCAAAAATGTCCCAACTACCTGTCAGCCGTTTTCGGGGGGGGGGGGGGGGACTGCAGCCAGGGCACCTCCAGTGACAACGTGGAGCCCTAAATGTGCTCGCTTGTAGTTTGTGCTATTTTGACCATGAACTGTCCGCTGAGCTGGATTCACTGCCCTCAGTTCCTTGCCCGTGAGCGCTATAAATGTAGACATGTCAGCCACAGGCCATTCCTCTCTGTTTATTTAAGTGGAGAATTTAAAAAATCACTTTTTCCACTCCGAGGCTCCTTTGGACCAGGGAATAAAAATAGCGATGTCCACCGGAGCCAAACTTCTTGGGGGGGAGGGGGAAATAAAAGGAGAGGGCAACGCGCCCTGCTCAGAACCACCAAAGCCCCAAGGCAGCAGCCCAGAGGCAGAACTCTCCTCTCGGCCGCTGCTCGCGTCGCCCCTTCTCCCCGCGGCCTCAAAGGGAGGCGCAGTCGGGAAGGAAGTGGGCGGCGAGCCCCCCGCAGGGCCCACCCCGCGCCCTCCA
>PJEM01004242.1:57892-159681 GCA_004023845.1 Helogale parvula
GGGGGGGGGGGGGGGGGCCTCGGCCGGCGGGGGCGGAGCGGCCGCGAGCCCGGCGCGCCGCGGGGCGCCCTTACCTGTTGATCTTGAGCGCGAACGCGCGCCGCTCGGCGCCGGGCAGCGTGGCCATGGCCGGCGCGCGGCTCGTCGGCCTCCGGGGGCGCGGGGCGCGGATGGCGGGGACCCGACGCGCCGCGGAGCCGCTGCAGCGCGCGCCGAGCGGGACGCCGGCCTCATCTGTCGGGCCGGCCCGGAAACTTCCGCATTTCCACCTTCGGCGCCGCGGTCGCCGCGGGGGAGGGCCCAGCCCGGAGCGGCGGCGGCGAGCCCAGCCCGCCGGCCACCCGGCGCCCGGCCCGGCACGCAGGCGGCGGCGGGCGGGAGGGTGTGGACGCGCCGCCGAACTGCCCCCCGGAGGCCCCGACCGACGGCGCGCTCCGGGGGGCGGCGGCCCCGACCTCGGGCAGGGGGCGACGCGGGCGGACGGCCCGGCGACCGCCCAGCGAGGCCCGAGGGTCCGTCGGCCCGGAGCGGTGTCCGCCCCCCACTCCCACGGGCCCGGCGAGGCCGGGACACCAGCCCCGGGGTTGTCAGCGCTAGGCCGCCTTAGGGGTCCGCGCCCCGCCCGGGGAAGGCAGGTGCAAACCCGCCGAACACACAAACCAGGATGCCCATCAACTTTTGCAAAACATGGGTCGCGCGCGCATCCTTCCTGGGGCACCTGCTGTAAATACACTGAGTCCATCCAAGGTGTAAACACTGTAAGTTCTCCCCTAACATCCCCTTCAATTTTTTCTTTTTTCTTTTTCTTTCTTTCTTTCTTTTTTCTTTTTTTTTTTTTTTTTTACAACAGTAGGATAATTGATTTTGTTTGATTCCTGGGAAAGCACCACAGGCCTCTTTGCTGCGATTCAAGAATTTGCAGCTGTGGATTTCTGCCTCACACTGAAAGGTCTGCTAGGAGGCTCAGCCCCAACTCAGGAAAAATCAGAAAAGGTCCAATGCTTGCTCCAGTGAGAAGTACGCGGTTAATTCACGTTACCGATTTGCTCTCAGTTTTGCTCTCAGCCCTCTCTGAATAATGGCAACTTGTCGGTTAAAAAATACTAAAGCAAGATTTGTTTTGGTTCATAGTTACACTCCTGTCCGGTGTGCCTGTTGACCATTGGAACTGATGGTTAGTATGAATGGAGACGTGTTGAGTGTGTAAAATGCACATCGGATTTTGAAGACCGTGTAGAAAAAAATAATGCAAAGTATCTTGTTAATGATTTTTTTATGTTAGTTATGTGTTAAAATGATAGTTTGGATATAAAATGCTAAAATTAATTTCCCATTTGTTTTTTTTTAATTTTTAAATGTTTATTTATTTTTGAGAGGGAGAGAGAGAGAGAGACAGAGCTTGAGCAGGGGAGGGGCAGAGAGAGAGGAAAACACAGAATCCCAAGCAGGCTCCAGGCTCTGAGCTGTCAGCACAGAGCCCCATGCGTGGCTCAAACTCACAAGCAGGGAGATCATGACCTGAGCCAAAGTTGAAGCCTTAATTGACTGAGCCACTCAGGTGCCCCTATTTTATCCTCTTTAAAGTGTGGCTTGCATTCTTGAGAAGTTAAACTAAGGGTGCCTGGGTGGCTCAGTCAGTTAAGAGAAGTTAAACTATACACATAGCTCACAGGTGAGGGTCACAATATTCCTGTGGGACACTGCTGGTTTGTACTTTGCAACCTAATAGTAAACACCTGAGGACTGAGTTCAGCCTCTTCCCGATGGCCTTCCTTTCTCTGCTTCTGGCTGCCTCTGTTCGCTTAATAATTCTTCAGAGCTGGTTAGGTGACTTTTCCCAGCAAATACCAATGCCTTGAAGCACAGAAGACAGAGTTCTTAAGTGCAGCATTATAAAGACAATGAAGAAAGATCCAAAGCAAAGAAAGCTTCTGTTGTAATGTGGAGTCTCTGACTTTCAAAGTTCTGAGTTTATTTACTGCACTGGGATTTTTATAAGCAAACATTTAGATCAAAAGAATGCTAAGAGAACAAATGTGTGACTACTTCTCACACTGGGAACGAATGGATGATTCGTAGACCGATTTTTACACTGGAGTCTTTTTTTTTTAGAGACAGAGAGACAGTGCGATCAGGGGAGGGCCAGAGAGAGAGGGAGATACAGAATCCAAAGCAGGCTCCAGGCTCTGAGCTAGCTGTCAGCACAGAGCCCAATGCGGAGCTCGAACCCACGAACCGCGAGATCATGACCTGAGCCGAAGCCGGACGCTTAACTGGCTGAGCCACCCAGGCACCCCTACACTGGAGTCTTGAATCTGCTTGGGTTCCAAGCCAGCCTTTTATGGGGGCTCCCCTGAGTTTCTGAATGTGGCATACACTTGCATACAGAGCAAAAACATGCCGGTTTCCATGCAAACACAAATAAGATGTAATGGGAGTCTTTCAAATCTTGAGAATTTGCAGTTAAGAAACTTTTTGAGGGGTTGGGGGGATGGAATCATAAAACCTCCCAACTCTCACCAGGACATGGTGCCTTCAGCTGAGTGTTTGGTACCTAAGGAGGCCGATGTTATGGTCCATGCGGTCCATGCCCTGATAGTTAGAAATGACTCCAAATTTCCTGAACAGCCTTTTAACAATTTACAGTGAATATGTTACCCACTGATTTACTCTAATGCCTATTTTTAAAATGTATCTGCTCTTGGATACATTCACAGGTCACTGGCAAACTTCAAAAATAGCTAAGTGTTGGGGCGCCTGGATGGCTCAGTCCGTTAAGTTTCCCACAGTTTGTGGGTTCAAGCCCTGCGTCGGGTTCTGTGCTGACAACTCAGAGCCTGGAGCCTGCTTAGGATTCTGTGTCTCCTCCTCTCTCAGCCCCTCCCATGTTCATGCTGTCTCTCTCTGTCTCTCAATTATAAATAAAAATGTTTTTAAAAAATAGCTAAGTGTCTTGTTCCTCACTACTTTAGTTCCCTGTAGGTGCGTGGCTCTCCTCGTTGTCCCCGCTGTCTGGAAAGCCACTTAAAAAAAAAAAAAGTTTATTTACTTTGAGAGAGAGAATGTGAGAGTGGAGAAGGGGCCGAGAGAGAGGGAGAGAGAAAATCTGAAGCAGGCTTTGCATTGCCAGCACAAAGCCTAACATGAGGCTCGAACTCACAAACTGTGAGATCATGACCTGAGCTGAAATCAAGAGTCAGATGCTCAACCCACTGGAATGCAGATGCTTTCCACACCTCTGACCTCTCTTGGCCTTCTTTTTTCTCCATATCTCTGTGTCATTTGGTTTTTTCACCTTCATAAAATTCCTCCCTTCCTCCTATGACAGACCTAACATCGTTGTAAATTCTCCTCTAATTTTCCCTACATCTTCTTACCTCTCCAGCAAGCCAACTCTTTCTTTATGTTGCATTGTGCTGATTTTATTTATCAAATAACACTTGTCTTGTATCAAGACTGTTCCAAGCCCTTTACAAACATTAATTAGTTATAGCCATCAAGCAGTCACATCATCCCCACTTTGCAACTGGGAAAACTGAGGTTCGGAGATGGTAAGTGACTTGCCCCAGATCACAAACTAGTAAGGGACAGGCGTATCCAGTCCTAAATTAATGCATATCTCCCAGATACTTCCCCTTGAATATCTTCAACCTCCACAAATATACAACTAAAATTCTGACTCCTCCCCCCAACTGTAAGCTTGCTATCCCTCCATAATCACTCATTTTTATTGTCACCCTCACAAATCACTCATTTAAGTGACATATTTCACCCCGTTTGCCAGTTTTTGGGCTTTGGAGTCATCGTGGGTGGGAAAAGCAGGAAATCTGCATTCCGGCTTGAGCTTTTCACTCACCGTGAGACCCAGAGCCAGTCCCTCCCTGTGGGGTGACAGAGCCCTCAGGCTGAGGATGACACCATCTTTTTTTTTTTTAATGTTTTTTATTTATTTTTGAGAGAGACAGCGCGAGCAGGTCAGAGAGAGAGGGAGATACAGAATCCGAAGCAGGCTCCAGGCTCTGAGCCATCAGCACAGAGCACGATGCGGGGCACGAACCCACAATCGTGAGATCATGACCTGAGGCGAAGCCGACACTTAACCGACTGAGCCACCCGGGCGCCCCAGGAGGACACCATCTGCTCGCCTCTCTCCGAACTCTGTGAATGTGTCAGCTCTCACTTCTTCCCTTTATCGTTAGGATCCAGTCGTCCACCAAGTCCTGGTAGTTCTTCATAAACCCCACTCCTATGTAGTGTCATTGTCCTCACTGCCTCCCTCGTGGCCCAGCCCTCATCAGTTAATGTCTGGGTAACAACAACGAAGAACGTTAAATGGCCTACTTGCCTATAGCTTCTTTTCATTCCAATTGAATCTGACCTAACGCTGTATTAATTTTACTAAGACACTTCTTTTGTCATGTTCTTCTCTGCTCCATTAACCTTGGTGACTTCCCACGGCCTTACCACCAGGTGGGACCTCTCCAACTGGCTTCTAGGCCCCCCCGGAACTAACTCTAAACCTTACCTCTCTGTCAAAGTAAGGAAGACCTCCTTGACCGAAGCTCCTGTGCTGGGTTCATTCTCCCTGACATGTCCCCTGAAGTCATAGCCGGTCTTTCCTGACCCTTCAACGTTTGAATGGAATTTACACCTTCCACCGGTACCTAAAGAGTATGTCTTTCAGTCTGATAGCACCTTGAACTAGTTACAAAGTGTAGGTCATTACCAATAAACACACCTCGTGGAATGCAAGGTCACAGGACTCCAGACAAACCTGTGATCATTTGCACACCTCATTCTTTATTCCCCAAACCATTGAAGACCTCCCTCAGATTCTGTTCAAAGGTCACCTTCCGTGACCACCTATTTAACAACTGAAACGCCCCCTTCCCTGGCCTGACGCTTCCTAACTCCATTTCCAACTTTTCTTTGTCTCGATAGTGCGTATCAGTATCTGACATAACCTACTTACTTATTTATATGTTTTTATTTATTTTGAAAGAGAGAGAGTGAGTGGGGCAGGGAGGGGGTACAGACAGAGAGAGGGAGAGGGAATCCCAAGCAGGTTCCGTGCTATCAGTGCAGCGCCCAACACAGTGCTCCATCTCACAACTGTGAGATCATGACCTGAGCTGAGAGTCTGACGCTCAGCCAACTGAGCCCCCTAGACACCCCTAATTTATTTATTTGTGTGTATTATCTCTCATGCTTCCAGCATATAATTCTGTAAGTGCTGAGATTTTTGTTTTATTCACTGCCCGACCTCTATTGCCTAGATAATGCCTGACACACATTAAGTGTTCAACAAGTACTCGAATAAAAGAATGGATAGCTGATCCAGTATTGAACACAGAGCAGCCATTCAATAAGCATTTGTAAAGTGAACTTGAATTGGAGTTTCATGTGTCTTTCAGAAGGAAGTAAGCGTCTTTCTTAGTCTATGGAGTAGCTGCGCCTTTGAACATCTTCCAGTTCTATTTTGTGTCTGTTTCTTGAGTTGAGAAATGAAACTGGCATACAGATTAGTACTGGCAAGTGGATATTTGTACTATTGTCTTATGAATGATGACAGATACAGAAAGATTTGTGTGCCGGCATTTAAAGCCAGCCATAGCTCAGACATTAGAATTGGAGTTCCTAGTTTTCTCCACTTTATTCCTTATATAGCCACAAGAAACCTGTAAATATGAAAAGAATAAGGAATAAGAAAGTTTCCCTTAATAATGATCATGGTGATATACATATATATACAAACATATCATATATATATATATATATATATATATACGCACATATATATATATGTAAGCCTTAGCTAAAATCAAGAGTCGGTCATTGAACCAACCAACCAGCCACCCAGCTGCCCCATATTGTATATATTTATATATATATATATATAAAAAATATATAGTATAGTACACTATATACTATAGTATATTATATGATGTATATATGTTATATGTATATATGTATGCATTTTAAATGTAGGATTTAGGGGCAACTGGGTGGGTGACTCAGTGGCTTGAGTGTCCAACTTTGACCCAGGTCATGATCTCACAGCTCATGAGTTCAAGCCCCGCGTCAGGCTCTGTGCTAACAGCTCAGAGCCTGGAGCCTGCTTCAGATTCTGTGTCTCCCTGTCTCTCTGCCCCTCCCCCACTTGTACTCTGTGTCTCTCTCTGTCTCTCAAAAGTAAATAAACATTTAAGAACATTAATTTAGGATTTAGACCATATCCCAATGTACAATGCTATTCCATTTTCCATAGGAATACTTCATACCATAGCATTTTATAACAAGAAGGACCTTGGATTAATTCATGAATTAATTAAATAGTTCTCTCATTGTCATTTACGTGCCTTTTATTCATTTCCCAAACATTTCCCAAGGGGTAACCATACGTCAGGCTCTGACCTTAAGGCTACGAGGGGCACAATGAACAATACGTGCCCCCTGACTTCGCAGGACTCATGGTCTAGGAACAAGATGGGTTACAAAGGAGAATGAGAAGCTTGAGTTCCGGGTGACAATGCAGGATCGTTCTGCTGCACAAAACTCTTGTGAGTGAGGAAATGCAGAGAGGAAGTGATTTATTATCGTGGAGAGGGTGTTGGCAGAGAGACTGACACCGAGGAACAATGACTCTCCCGACCCAGTGACATGGGAACTGGGTCTTAACCGACGAGGAAGCATTCTCCAGGCAGAGAAACGCATTCAGGGTGTCCCAGGCACAGAGAGCACTGTGTAGAAAACAGGGAGCTCAGAGCCTCCCACGTCCACCCCAGGATCTAAAAGTACAATGGGAGGGGTGCCTGGGTGGCTCAGTCGGTTGAGCATCAGTCTCTTGATCTCAGCTCTGGTCTTGATCTCAGGGTTGTGAGTAGGAGCCCCTCTCCACACCCACTCCCACCCCACCTGCCTGGGGCACAGCGCTGGGGTGGAGACTACTTTAAAAAATACAGTGGGAGCGGAGCGGTGGAGAAGTTGGGAGTGGAATGGTGAAAAAAGAAACTGTGAAGGTGAGCAGGGCCTGAATACAACAGTCCGGTCAAGGAATGCAGCCTTGATCTCATCCAGGTGGATGGTGCTTCTGTATCTAGGTCATTGTCTCTTGGAGGATGCCTCCGGCTCCACCATGAGGACCGTCCAGTAGGGGCACGGTGTGATGAGGACTATGCCTCCTCGATGTGGCACTGCCAACCCCACCTTCCTCAGCCTGAGTACACACACTGGGCACTAATGAAGAATTACAAGTTCTTTACAGACTTTGTCCCAAAGTCATATCTCATAGAGAGAGGGAGGATTTATGGGGGTCAGAAAGTCAAGACTGGTCTTCTGGTCTGGTTCCTTCTGTCCCTGCTTAGAATGCTTCCCACGGGGATGGTCACTGCCTCATTCCCAACCTCAGCTCTCTCCCCGACTTCCCTCTGGCCCCGCCATGTACCCATTGCCCATCAGTCCACTTTCATCTTCCTAAAGAAATGATCCACTACCTATCCCTTGGTTTGTCCTTCTGTCTGGACAGTTTTCCAGGCACCCACTGAAGCGTTGTTCTTTCCCCCTTGTTTCTGCTGTCTGTGCAGAGGGAAAATCAGACTCTGATCCATGCTTGGATGAATGCAGCGGAAGGCTTCTCTGCTGGCTGCGGTTGGCATTCCTCATGTGGAAAATGTGGCTAACAGCGGTACCTCTTTCCAGGATTGTTATAAAGATTAAATGATGTAAAACTTTTCTAGTAAATGATGTCATTATTCCTGCTAGGCTCATGATCTGAAATATCTACAGTGACAAGTCACTAAAGGTCCATATAAAAGTAGCTTATTCTCTAAGTGTATGGCTCAAGTGAACCAGAGGAGAGGGGTCTGAGACTAGGTTGGCAACTCAACAATGCCAGCGAACACCCGGTCACCGTATGACCTCACGATCACAGGATGACTCCTATGACACCGAGCACAGTGCTCTGTGTGAGGCTCCGCCGTTCCAGAAGTTGTCCGGGAAGCCAGCCTTTAGAACTCGGGGTCTAGAAATGCATCTGATACTGGTCCTCAGCTGCAAGGGAGGCTGGGAAAAACTCCGAGGAGGCAGGAGTGAGTCATCACATTCAGCGTAGGCTGCTCTGGTTCATTCTCTGGAGCTGCAGAAACGGAAGGGGCACACGGGAGAGTAGTTGTTGGGGGGCAGGGAACAGAGCTTGCCATCCTCACGTCACTGAGAAGGTAAATAAGATAAGGCACCGTCGCAGAGCCAGAATCCTCTCAGAGCGTGGGGGCTGTGACTTGATTCGCGTGCGACATTTGTGCTGGTTTGGAGCCATACGAACAGTCTCTTACATGTTCGCTATTCTTTCTCATAACAGATTCCCAGAAGTGGGATTTATTAGGTCAGAAGTTATAGACCGCTGCCAAAAAATGCCTGAGTCTAATCACGAGGAAATAGTAGACAAATCGAAATGGAAGGACATTCTTAGTCCCCAGCCAGTCTTTCAAAAACGTCGGTGTCGTGAAAGACGAGGAAAGGCGGAGGAACTGGTTCTGATCAGAAGAGACCACAGGGACTGAGCAATAAAGGCAATGAGGGAGGCTAGGGGTGGATCTCGGAGCAAGAAAAATAAATTCTCTATAGAATATTCCAGGAGCAACTGGCAGCGTCTGCATCTTGACTGTGTATTTGATAACACTATTGCAATCAAAGTTACATTTTCTAAATTTGATACTGACACTGTAGTTGCTTAAGAGAGTATCATTAGGGGCGCCTGGGTGGCTCAGTCGGTTGAGCGTCCAGCTTCAGCTCAGGTCATAATCTCACGGTTCGTGAGTTCGAGCCCTGCATTGGGCTCTGTGCTGACAGCTCAGAGCCTGGAGCCTGCTTCAGATTCTGCGTCTCCCTTTCTCTCTGACCCTCCCCTGCTCACACTGTCTCTGTCTCTCAAAAATAAATAAAAAAACATTAAAAAATTAAAAAAAAAGAGTATCATTATTCTTAGGAGATACACACCCAAGTTTTTAGGGATAGAGTCTGCTGCTCTCTGATTTCTGCAACTTACTCTCAGATGCTTATCAATGATGACCATGACAATGATGATATTATTAAAATAAGATTGTAAATAACAATGAGAATAAACCAGTTGGCCAGTCTAGATGAAGATTATGCAATGATTCCTGCTCTGTACATTTGAAAAAAATTCAAAATAAAAGGTTAAAGATAAAAAATAAAAATGGCAAACCTAATTTTGTTAGTGTGTGCCAGTTTATAAGCAATGCTTACAAAACTTTCATTTTGGGGCTCCTGGGCGGCTTAGTCGGTTAAGTGTCCAACTTCAGCTCAGGTCATGATCTTGTGGTCCATGAGTTCAAGCCCTGCGTCCGGCGCTGTGGTGACGGCTCAGAGTCTGGAGCTGCTTTAGATTCTGTATCTCCCTCTCTCTTCCCCTCCTCTGCTTGTGCTCTCTCTCTCTCTCTCTCTCTCAAAATAAATAAATATTTAAAAAGAAAAAAAATTAAAGTCTTTCATTTTACCCTCATTTATACTAGCATTTATTTTTAGTTTTTCCAAGTTTACTAGCCTAGAAATACATTTTAAAATGTTTTATTTATGTGCTTATTAGTTAGATGAGTTGGGCATCTTTCCCTGTAATTTTACAACGTGGTCGTGCGTGCTATTTTACTATGTGTGTATGTGCTTGTGTGTATCTACTTATATCTTGTCCCACTTGTCTACTAAGATCTTAGCATTGGGGCACCTGGGTTACTCAGAGTTAGATTCTTGGTTTCAGCTCAGGTCACGATCTCCTGGTTGGTGAGTTCGAACTTCACATAGGCTTTGCATCAACGGCATAGAGCCTGCGTGGGATTCCCTCTCTCTCCCTCTCTCTCTGATCCTCCCCTGCTCTCTCTCTGTCTCTGTCTCAAAATAAACTTTAAAAAAATCTTAGCATTTTTCTCATTGATTGTATCTACCCTTTAAGCAATATGTTTGCAATGCAGAGTATTTCTCATTAGGTAATTATGGTCTCCATAAATATCTTGATCCATTTGGGGAAGAACTGAAACCAGACAGGTTTATAGAATACTTAAAATTTTGTTCGCCCATGACGAGTGTCAACATCAGACCAAAGTTTATATGAATTTTTGAAATTCTTTTTTTCTGATTTCATTGATCTCCAATATCCTTCCATTGACTTCACTCCACCCAGTCCCATCCCCCACCCCCCATATCACCATAACAATCAGGTACCATGACATTTTCAGAAGAGGGAAAAGCTGCATGGTGGTTCTTTGGACAGACTTGCCTGACTCAGGGCCCCCTCATCCTCACACACATCTGACTGGCCAGGGCCACAGACACGAGATGGCACCATGGCACAATTTGTGTGATCTCTGCGACAACAGCATCACTACATGGTGCTGAGACATGGAATATGGGTGTTAGGTTCAGGTTACGTGACTGCCTGCCGTGTCCCCAAACCTACGCCCCATCCCTGAGCAATCTGTGACTTTTTCGGACAGAAGTTCTCTTGCTTTGAGAGTGTCAGAGTTACCTAGAGAGCTGGGGACAAACACAGAGTCCCGAACTCACTGAAGCAGGATGAAGCACAGAGCCCTGTAAGTCCGCTCAACGCTCCGGGTGTTCCGTACAAGGTTTGAGCACCATTGTTTACAAGCGTCAAATAAAAGGAAAATATCCCTCAAAGTATAAGGTTAAAAATGTTGACGGGCACCTGGGTGGCTCAGTCGGTTGGGCGACCGGCTTCAGCTCAGGTCTCACGGTTCATGGGTTCGAGTCCCGCGTCGGGCTCTGTGCTGACAGCTCAGAGCCTGGAGCCTGCTTCAGGTTCTCTGTGTGTGTGTGTGTCTCTCTCTGACCCTCCCCTGCTTGTGCTGTCTTTCTCTGTCTCTCAAAAATAAATTTAAAAAAAACATTAAAAAAATTAAAAATGTTGATCAGCTGGAGGTTTAGCTTGGATTACGAGGTGAGAGGGACCACAGGCGGCAATAGCAGACAGGTAATCTATGCGGGCAGGCATGCTGTGAATTTAGGATCCTGAACTGGTTTCTTTCTAGGACTAGGTTATGGTTCAGCAACCAGCTTTAAAAAAAAACCCTTAGTATCTAATGTGAATGCCCACATAACCCATACTGTGACCGTATGACTGGTGGATGGAGTCAGAACACATCTTTTTTATGGTTTCCACTGCATTCCATGGGGATAACCCTTGCCAACCCCACATGGGCGTGTGGCAGCTTCCATGGATTTTCTCCTTCTCTGAGGTGCAAGTCCTTAGCTGCATACATAGTTTCAAGTCTGAGACCGGAAAATCTCCACCTTATCTGTGGTGACAGATGTCTCCCCAGCTGGAGTGTGCTTCGGGCCAGCACCCTGCAGTGGCAAAGAAGGGGAAGAATGCACGGGCGGTTTCTTGCCTTCTCTTTGGGCCACTTCTCCTTTCTTCTTGTACTCCAGCAGCCAGCCAGTTTCTGACCTCTTCGGGCTGAGTGAATACTAAGATGTAAGAAAGCTCCAGTAATTCCCCTCCTGGGCATTTACCCAAGAAAAATGAAAATATTGTCAAAAAGATACATGCATCCTGTGTTTATTGAAACAGTATTTGTAGTAACCAAGATATGGAAGCAACCCAAGTGTCCATCAACAGATGAATGGACAAAGATGATGTGACACATGCTATATATATGGTATACATTGGTAGAATATTACTCAACCCTAAAGAAGAATGAGATCTTGCCATTTGGGACAACAAGGATGGACCTTGGGAGCATTATGCTGAATGAAATTAATCAGACAGAGAAATACAAATACAATATGATTTCACTTACATGTGGAATCTGAAAAATATAACAAATGAACAAACAAAAAATGACTCTTAAATATAGCAAGCAAATGAGTGGTTGCCAGAGGTAAAGTAAATGGAGGAATGGCAAAAATAGATAAAGAAGATTAAGAGATACAAACTTGTGGTTTTAAAACAACAAAGTCACAGAGATGAAAAGTGGAGCGTAGGGGATACAGTCAATAATGTCGCAGTAACGTCACATGGTGACTACACCGAGGGCGGTGAGCATTGAGTGATATATGGAGTTGCCAAAGCAATATGTCATACCGCTGAAATTAACATAAGATTGTATATCAACTATATCTCTTTTTTGGGGAGAAAAATGCTCTTGCAGAACTGTTGCTATTCCTTTTTTAATTTATTTAATGTTTTGCTTTATTTTTGAGAGACAGAGACAGAACATGAGCAGGGAAAGGGCAGAAAGAGGCACACACAGAATCCGAAGCAGGCTCAGAGATGTGAGCACAGAGCCCAATGCGGGGCTTGAACCCACGAACCATGAGATCATGACCTGAGCTCAAGGTGGTCGCTTAACCACCTGATTCACCCAGGTGCCCTGGAACTGGTACTGTTCTAAGCTGGCTTTGCATTTTCTGCGCCTGACATATATCCAAAGCTGAATCTTTACTTGGGATTTCTTAGGAAGATTGTTTTCCTGAAGATTTCACTTCACTTATTCCATGCACCTGTGTTCACAGAGTTCTCTTGTGACTCATTTGCAACCACATCCACTTTCTGGCCGTTAGTGTCCTCTGCTCTCTAAGTGACCCTATGACTAGGACCCCAAATGACCTTTCGCTGGATCTTACCCCTGTGACGTCCATCTGATCCATTGAAAATGCTCATAAGTAATCCTGGATGATCCCAACACAACCTTCACCTTGGTGGCCCAGCCTGCTTTTAACCAACCTTGGTCAGGAGTCAGGCTGCATCCTTGAGCCTCCCAGCTGCAGGAAAAGTGTCATTTCAGACTCTCTGAGATATATCCTTGAAGCCTAGGAAGTGGCAGTCCTTCCTCACTTCCACCCCCCCTCCCCCCCTTAATCAGAAATGGAAACTTTTCTTGGGAAAATCCCCTCCAAAATAATCTCTTCAAAAATCCTGTAGGATCGAAGGGCCATGGAAAAGGGCCTCAGTGAGTGTTTCCTTGATAGATTCTGCATATGGTGATCTAGGTTTGGAATATCGTGTTTGTTTTATGTGATTATCCCAGTGAAACCTATGTTTCAACATTATTTTACTATAGTTTTAGGTATCCTGCCATTAAGCCACATTTAGGGAGGTCACAGTTCAGGACAATCTTTTTCCTAGATCGGGTGCTCTTTGGAGACAGGAATAGATGATTGGAAAATGGTATAGTGATGCTTTACTTTAGTAGAAATTGTTTTCAATATATAATATACATGGAGTCTACAATGATGACCGCACAGCTCGATGAACGTAACAAAGTAAACACACCCACGTAACAAGCACTCAGATCCGGATAGAGAACATGACCAACTTCGGAAGCCTTCCTTCCCATCTGAATTCTCCCAGAGTAATGAATATTCCTAACTATCGGTCCATTTTTTTTCTGCTTTTGAAATTTATAGAAGTAGAACCTTTCCTGTCTGGTCAACACTATGTTTGTGAGATTCATTCATATTTCTACCTTTAGTAGGAGATCATTCATCTCATTACTGTGTGGCCATGGTATGAATACACTTGGAAAGTTAATATTTGATCAGTTAATCTCTTCATTAAGGGTAGCTCGAAGTTAGCTCTTGTTTCCCCAGGCCTTCTGCAATTCCAGCCTGAATCCACAGAAGGACTCTAGCGCCACCCTAGTGACTTGCCTTGGGTGTCAGGATAAAGCAGTTAAACTTGCAATTTTTTAGAAACTATGTCCAAGGTTAGGATCTTTCAGGAAAAAGTTTATTATTTATTCCTATTCTTTATATTTTATCCCATCAATCTGCTCTTTTCATTTGGGTGACTTAGAATCACAGAATGTTTGAATTGGATAAAAACATGTCTCCTGAGAAACATTTTTCATAAAATCTGTTAACAGTTGTATGAGTTTCTATTTCCTCAGGAACTGAGATAAGAAGTTTTATCGCATAGCCCCCCCCAAAATTGAAACCGTTCCATTCATAATAACAAGTGAAGGTCAAAAATAGTTCTGAGTAATTCTTGCACTCTACTTTGTAATTACGTACTGCAATTTTTTCCATTAAAAGGAAAGGCTTCTGAGCATGATAGATTTTTTTTTTTACCAAGAATAAGATGACTTTGGAGTTTATTTAAATAAAAAGTCACATTTTAAAATTGCAGTGAAATCCAGTACATATTTTGAAAACTTGTCAGAGCTTCCTTCATGGATTAATATTAACGCTTCGGTTGAAAATGTAAGCAATGTTGGGATGGGCATGCGGTGTTGTATGGAAACCAATGTGACAATGAATTTTATTTATAAAAAAACAAAATGTTGAAGTGAAAATAGTGTCTATGTTCTGAATAATAAATGAAAAGCACTAAAGACTTGTGTTTCCATGAAATTCTGTTTGACAAATGGTAAAATATCATTAGAACATCATTTTAAATAAGAATTCTTTTTCATGCAGTCTGGGGTGTACATATAACTTTATTCACTTATTTATTCATGCAATAAAATATTTAAGGCGCACCTGCTATGTATTAGGCACTGTGTTAGGCTATAGACGTGTCACACGAATAAGGAGAATATTGCCACTGTACTCAGGAGCCTAGAGTTCAGTGTAGTTGAGAGATAGCTGAGTAAACAGCTTATGACTGTGGTAATCACTGCTTGTATATGTGCAGTAGGATTCTGTACGTGTAATAAAAAGCACACAAAAGGCACCAAATCAATCTTTGGTAGGTTATGAAATCTTTCCCCAAGGAAGTGATACCTAAGGTAGGTGGCCAGATACACGTAGATAGTTAGATGGGGTTAGAGGGTGGTGTAGACATTCACAAAGGCTGAAGTGATTGGCTATCATTAACTGTCCTAGGATATATAGTATAAACAAATTGAAAAAGGAGAGGGGAATGGAATTAAATCAGCTGGGGACATGAAAATGAACACTCAAAAAGTCCAGAAGGAAACAATCATTAAGACAGCATATTAGAGTAGAAATCAGTTGAGAGTGCCTGGATGGCTCAGTTTGTTAAGCATCTGACTTTTGGTTTTGGCTCAGGGCATGATCTCACGGTCTGTGAGTTTGAACCTCACGTCAGGCTTTATGCTTACAGCGCAGAGCCTGCCTGGGATTCTCTCTCCCCCCGTCTCTGCTCCCCACCCCCACCCCATTCTCTCTAAAAATAAATAAATAAATAAGTAAATAAATAAACAAACAAACAGTAAAAAAAGAAAAAGAAAAAGAAAAAGAAATGGGTCAGGAGTCAGGCCAACTCAGATTCAACCCCTAGCTTCACCGCTTAACAGACATGTGAAACTGAACAAATCCTTCAACTTTTCAGAGCCATTGTCCTCCATTGCACAAAATGGAGCACAGCATAGAGATTATTAGGGGTGTAGGAAGGATTAAATGAAATAATGTATATAAAAGTGTCTAACCCAGGGTGGCTCAGTCTGTTCAGTGCGCAACTTCAGCTCAGGTTATGATCTCACACTTCAGGACGTCAAGCCCCACGTCAGGCTCTGTGCTGACAGCTCAGAGCCTAGAGCCTACTTTGGATTCTGTGTGTCTCCATCTCTATCTGCCCCTTCCCCACTCATGCTGTTTCCCTCTCTCAAAAATAAACAAACATTAAAAAAATTTTTTTAATGTGTCTAATCCAGTTCCTAGCACATATTGAGTGCTCAAAATTTGGAGGCCTTGGGGGTGCCCTGGGTGGCTCACTCGATTAGGCATCTGACTCTCAGTTTCAGCCTAGGTCATGATCTCACAGTTTCATGAGCTCAAGCCCCGCATTGGGCTCTGCACTGACAGTGCAGAGCCTGCTTGGGATTCTCTCTCTCCCCTCCCCTACTCATTCAATCTCTATCTTTTCTCAAAATAAATAAACATAATCTTTTCTTTAATTGGAGGCCTTGTTATTTTGGAAGAAAATCAGGAATGGAGGGGAGGATCAGTATTCAAAGACCAAACCCAGGAAGATAAAAAGAGTTTTACAAGATCCCTTTGGCTACAGTTAAATCTACTAGCAATTAGCTTCCTTTTCCGTTGACAAGTGAACCATAAAAGTGAATGAACTTGTGATTCTTGGGTAAAAGCACAAGTCAGAGAAGTAATTTATGTTCCAGGGACACAGTTGGCCAACAGCAAAATTATAAAGCAGGTCTGCTGTTATCAAACACTCATGAGTAAGCTTTGCGTTCCCTCGTGAAGAAGCAAAGTGGATTTCTGGGTAGGGGATCAATTGGATATTTGTTATTTCCTTTGAAATAAAAATAAATTTAATAAAATGACAGTAAAGGAATCATTGCTTTCAGGCAGAAACCCACAGTGAAAATGAGATTAGGAGGGAAGACCAGACAAGATTTAGGAAGTTAGAAGCCATACAGACAAGAGGTAACATATTATTTGATGTTTATTTATTTTTGAGAGAGAGAAAGAGACAGCACGAGGAAAGGAGGGGCAGAGAGATAGAGGGAGGCACAGAATCCGAAGCAGGCTCTGCACTCATGAGCTGTGAGATCATGACCTGAGATGATGTTGGACGCTTAACTGACTGAGCCACCCAGGCGCCTCAAGAGGTATCTTATTAGTTCTGAGAAAGCTGACCCCTAAACTTGTCTGGAGAAAGTTAGGCAGTGCCTGATTCTATCACGGACCTCCCAAAAGGTGTGAGAGTATCCATACCTTTGGAAATTCGGATAAAGTGGGGTTAAAAGCAGGAGGACTTGGTTTGTAAGTATATTAAAGAACCAGTTAAATCGATAGATGCCCTGTTCAATACCGTGGAGCCATTTAACTGCCTTCTCCCCTCTTCCTGTCTCTCAGAGACCAGATAAGGTCAATGGAGAGGTTCACTTTATGGGAAACACTTGGCACTTTGGGGATGGGATTCAGCCCTGTGAACAGAAGGGTGGTGGTTTCTATGAACATTTATGGGAACATTTGTAACCAGGTAAACGCAGAGGTCTTTTGGCTCCATTCTGATGCCAGAACACTGGAGATCGGCATGTTGTCTGTGGTATGAGACCAGGTGGAGAGGGAAACCATAATGGGACAGACATCAAGAGCCCCCCAACCAAACAGCCCAGCCAGAGCACCTGAAACTGGAAGCCGGCAGTCAGGGAGGTTCACCTATGGGACCCCAACTTCCACGAAACTTTTTGAGTACCTCAGTCCTAAATTTGAGTAGACAACCGAAAATTATCAGACATTTAAGGAAACCCACCAAGACGAAAGAGTGGAACTGATCTTTGGGAATCTCTTAAAAAGAAACAGAGAGTTTTATTCAAGCCCCAGGTAGGATGACTGCCCCGGAAACATGCCCTTCCCAGGGAAGAAAGTGTTCTGAAGAATGGAAAGTTTTACAGGGTTATGTATTTTTTCACATTTTGTAAAAGCTCAGGAGATTATAAGTTACCATACAGGCAGGAATCACAAGATTTGACGTCAAGGGAGCAGGGGCACTGACGGGTGTCTGAGGGAGAAGATGGTTTCCTTTGGGTGCTTGTAAGGCTGACCTACGATGTTGGCTTGGCAGGCCAAAAGGCACGCTTTGGGTTGAAACAAAGTTTACGTACAGTTATACTCACTCGCACAGAAATCTAGAATGCCTTCCTTTGTAAATCAGGGCTTTATGAGAACTTTAGTGAGGGTTTTTTTTTTTTTCTTTCATCAGAAGGTGGAAACCAGGGTGCCTGGGCAACTCAGTCAGCTAAGCATCTGACTTAGGCTCAGGTCATGAGTTTGAGCCCCAATTCAGGTGAACATGAGCCCCGGGTGAGCCCCGCTTCTCTCCCTCCCTCCCTCTCTCTCTGTCCCTCACTCCCATGTGCCCTCTCTCTTTTTCTCAAAAAAAAAAAAAAGTGGAGACCAGAACAAATAAACAAAAACAATTTGGAAGAAAGCAAAACTCTAATGGGATCAGCCTCATCATCTTATCAGATGGATAAGTGGTGATTTTGCACCCAGGAAACAAGAATGTTATGTAATTTTTAAAAGACTTTCTTAGAACTAAAGGGGGCTTTGGAAAATTAAAAATATACATGACAGCAGAATTTAAAAATTCAGAGCAGAGTTCCTGAGTGGCTCAGTTGTTAAGCATCCAACCATTAGTTTTGGCTCAAGTCATAATCTAAAAGTTCATGGGTTTGAGCCCCGCGTCAGGCTCTGCATTGAAAGCGCAGGGCCTACTTGGGACTCTTTCTCTCTCTCTGCCTCCCCCCTGCTCAAGTTCTCTCTCTCTCTCTCTCTCTTAATATAAATAAATAAACTTTAAAAAAATTTCGGAGAAAGTCTGCATGAGAAAGTTGAGGGAACCTCCAAGAAAGTAGAGCAAAAACAAAGAAATGGAAAAAGAGAGTTGAAAAAAAAATTAGAAGACCAGACTAAGAAGTTCAAAAGCTACATTAGAGGAGTTCCATAATGAGAGACAAAGAAAACCAAAGGAAGGAAGCCATCCACAAAATTATTCCAGAGAGAGGACATGAGTTTGCAGATTGTAAGAGCTACTGGGTGCCCAGATAATAGATTAAATTAGACACACCCCAAGGCATTCTTGTGTCATTTCCAAACACTGTGCATTTGTTTGCTGGATTTCATACAATATACCACAGGGTGGGAGGCTTAAATAACAGAAATTCGTCATCTCACAGTTTTAGAGGCTGGAAGTCCAAGATCATGGTGTTACGGACCTCAGGATAGATGCTTTTCAGAATGAGAAATTAAGGGACTCCTGGGTGGCTCAGTTAGTTGGGTATCCGATGTCGACTCAGGTCATGATCTCACAGTTCATGGGTTCGAGCCCCACATCCGACTCTGTGCTGACAGCTCAGAGCCTGGAGCCAGATTCTGTGTCTCCCTCTACCTCCGCCCCTCCCCTGCTCATGCTCTGTCTCTCTCTGTCTCAAAAATAAATAAACATTAAAAAATAATGTGAAATTAAAAGATGCCTGATTTATTTATATTCCTATATAAGAGTTTGAGATGAAATAGTGATAAGTATGCAACAGGAAGCAAATAAAACTACAAAAACAGAAACGAGAAGTATCCGTTTCAGGGAAAAAGAAAAGTTGAGTAGGAAAAAACATACAGGGTACCAGGAAGCTCCACTGTAAATGTCCAATAATGTTAAAATAACTATTAATCTAAGCAAGACAAATATGCTGGAAGTGTGGGGAGATAGAAATAGTGGTGGGTATTGGGTGTGCTCTGGGTAGGTGAGGTTAGAAAAAGAGTTAAATTTTCCCATGTACAGATCTGTGGTTGTGTCAAAAAAAAGTCCTTAATCCGCACACTTGAGATGAATGAGACTTAATCTGTTGATTGTGGCTCAGGTACAAACAAAAACCAGCACCCACAACGGTGGCTCGGGTTTAAACCTAAAACAGCAAACACAAATGCCCAATGGGGCATTAACTAAGCGGCGCTGTCTTGGTAAGATTGGATGGGGAATTGGTGGAGATGCAACAAGCTGAGGGGCACAGGTGCTGTTCTGCAGGTGAACCACATCTATTGAGCTCCAGTTATAAAAACATGTATCACCGAGTGCTTGGATGGCTCAGTCAGTTAAGTGCTCCACTCTTGGTTTCAGCTCCGGTCATGATCTCGAGATTCGTGGGATCCATCCCTGCATCTGGCTCCTCAATGACTGCGCAGAGCCTGCTTCAGATTCTCTCTTTCCTTCTTTCTCTGCCCCTCCCCCTGCTTCTGCTCTCTCTCTTTCTCAAAATAAATAAGGAAACTTTAAAAAAGTAAATAGAAAAAACATATCACAAAATTTAAGGATGTTTATCAGAGAAGCCATATAGATATGAGGTGCCTGGGTGGCTCAGTCAGTTAATCGTGTGACTTTGGCTCAGGTCATGATCTCACAGTTCGAGGGTTCAAGTCTGGCCTCAGGCTCTATGCTGACAGCTCAGAGCCTGGAGCCTGCTTTGGATTCTGTGTCTCTGCTCTTTCTGACCCTCCCTCACTCATGTTCTATCTCTCTCGCTCTCAAAAATAAACATCTAAAAAAAAAAGAGAGAGAGAGAGAGAGAAGCCAGATAGATAAGTTCTCAGAAATGTAAATGTCCTGGTTTTTAAAACACTGCTTTATGAAAAAACATAGCTGTGGGCCATCTTTGGCTCATATACTGCCAATGAAACCGATGACGCTTTTTCATCCTCTCTTGGAGGGTGTGGGAGAGACCTAATATCCCTGAAATGACATTACACTGGGTTAGTAAAATTGGCTCCAGATGAAAATCATTTTAAACAGCAAACCAAGGAGCGAAGACCTATAAAACTAACAAGCCAGAACAAAACAAAACAAAGAAACAAAACCTCTGGACCTTAACATTTTCCCAAGGCACATTGATGTGATAAAATCAGAATTACTTAGTGTTTACAAGATATCAAAGAGTATGCCTTTGACTTCACAGTCAGAGAGATAATTTAATTGGGACGACATTTACAAATTTCCTGGAGATCTAAACAACTAGATCATGTAGGCCCTGCTGATGTGTAGAATATCCGAAGTCCATTTTCAGTCTGATGTCAATAAATGACTCATTTCTCTTGACTTCCAGGCTTCTCAGCGTTCTGTGTCGCCGTGTGACCCAAACAAAGTGTTAGACTTAAGTCTTCTCATTCCTACAGTGTCTGTGTCTGTTAGTGTGCAGATGGACAAGGGGAAAAAATCAAGCAAATAAGTGAGAAAAAAATTTTGTATCATACAAATAAGAACAGAAAGTACATCGATGGTTGCCTGAGGCCTAAGGTAGAGAACGGCAGGTTTGGGGGTGATGAAAGTGTTCTAAAACCAGATTCTAGGGATTGTTGCACAACTGGGCAAATGAATTAAAACTCTTGAATTATACACTTAAAATGGGAGAATTTTATGCTAGAAAAATTATTCCTTAATAAAACTGTAATTTTATTTATCTTTTAAATTTTATTTGTTTATTTTTCTTACATTTATTTATTTTTGAAAGACAGAGATATGCAGAGCACAAGTGGGGGAGGGGCAGAGACAGAATGAGACAGAATTCCAAGCAGGCTCCAGGCTCTGAGTTGTCAGCACAGATCCTGACATGGGGCTCGAACCCATGAACTGTGAGATCATGATCTGAGCTGAAGTCAGATGCTTAACCGACTGAGTCACCCAGGAGCCCCTAAAGCTGTAATTTTAAAAAAGAATAATAGATGATAAAATTAGTGGGCTAAAAGATGATGAAAAATAAGATATTTACATAGTCTCAAAATGTCTCCCCGTTAGATATGTATTAACTGCAATGCGGAAAATAGTGACTTTATGGTGGAGAAACTGGCAGTCACCATTTGAACCAAGTTATCAAAGTTAACATCCCCAGTAAAGAGATGTATGGATATCAGGTACCTTCTGAAGTGATGCAGAGAATTTAACATCGACTTGTGATATTCTAGCCAAAAATGTATACTTGAATTTAATCCTGAGTAAGCATAAGACAAATCAGAGTTGAGGGAAATCTATAAAATGACTGACCAAGTATTCTTTGAATGTGTCAAAGTCCTGAAAGAGATAGAACAATGCCCCTGAATAAAGTACATTAAAGAGATGTAGGGGCACCTGGCTGGCTCAGGCCGTGGGGCATGCGCCGCTTAGTCTTGGGGGTGTAAAGTGAAGCCTTATGCTGGGTGTAGAGATGACTTAAAAACAGAAAATCATAAAAAAATAAAAAATAAAAAATAAAAAATAAAGAGATGGGATAACTAAGTATAATGTGAGATCCTGTATTGGATTCTGGTCCAGAAAACGGATGGTAGTGAGCAACCAGCAAAATCTGCACATTGTCTGCACATCGGTTAATAGCATGTGTCGCTCTTACTCTCCTGTTTTTGATAACTGTACTTGAAAATTTATTTTAAAAGACAGATTAGGGGTCACAATGCAAAACTTGGTATTTTCATGCAACTTTCATGCAAACTTGCAAGTTTCATGCAAAACTTGGCAAAACAGAATCTTACGGACTCCAGAGTTTTTAGAATTCAAGGTACTGCTTTGGTTATTATATTGCTCAGGGAAGGTAATAAAGTGAATGTTGACATTCTGGTGGCCACAGAAGCACCATGCACGAAGATCACTGGCCAGGTAGGGCATAGGTCTGTGTGTGCTCTGTTTCTTCTATAATATATTAATTTTTCTTGTCAATGTTTACTGAAAAACAGCAAGTAGCTCTCTAGGCGAGTCGATTGTTAACTTCCAAGTTACTTAATCTCCCAGAATATAACCTTTAACCTTAAGGCATGTCACAAGATTACAAACGTGTTCATTAAAGGAAATCCCCATTGTTCATTTAATCTGTGCAATATATATATTACAGGATAGTAAATGTTTTCAATTAAGCTGTATATGAATTTGCCACACTCAGAAATGAAAAAAACCCACCACCTTTTAGTGTAGAATTGTCTTATTCACCAGAATGCTTCATTCACTCTTTTTGCCCAAATTTTTCTTGGAAGCTATTCAAAATAAAGGTGCTTTAGGGAGCCCGTGTGGCTCAGTCAGTTACGCATCCAGGCTCAGGTCATGATCTTATAGTTTGTGAGTTCGAGCCCCACGTTGGGCTCTGTGCTGACAGCTTGGAGCCTAGAGCCTGCTTCAGATTCTGTGCCTCCCTCTCTCTCTGTCCTTCTCCTGCTTGTGCTCTGTCTCTCTCTCTCTCAAAAATAAACATTAAAAAAATAAATAAAGATGCTTCTAGCAGTTTCATATGTAATACAGTGGAACACCTTACCTTGCCATCATATTCCAACATACGAATGAGCCAAATTTATTTAACTATTTCCCTACACTGGAATGTTAGGGGGTTTCCAACATCTCACCTTTAGAACAACACCACTAGGGATGTCATAAATGTCTGCGTGTGCATGTACATAGAGTAAATTCCTTTTAGTAGAATTTCTAGGTCAAATACATATGCAGTTAATATTTTGAGAGATATTTTGCAATTTGTCTTTCACAAAAAGGCTGTCGACTTATTTTTAAAAATTTATTCTTATTTTAAAAAGTTTAATTTTCAGATGAAAAAAATCATAGATCCCTTTTGTAGCCAAGAATATGACAGAAAGGTGTATTTGAAAAAATAGAAGAAAAATAGAAGATAATCTCTCCTTTATCCCACTGCCCTTCACCTGTCCTACCTCCTAGAGGTCATATGCTATTGCAATGGTCCGTGCTCTTCCAGACATATTGCTCCCACATGCAGACATCAGCTTATGCATACATATAGACAGGTGGTCCTTGAATCACGCAAGTTTGGCTGTAAATGTATTTTCTCTCATGCTTTTCTACACTTGATCTTTGCCAAAAGACCGAGAAGCGATCTCTCTCGTGCTTTTCTGAATACAATTTTCTTCTCTCTAGCTTATTTTATGGTGAGAATAAAGTATGTAGTAAAAATACATGTTAATTGACTTTTTATGTTATCGGTAAGGCTTCTGGCCAACAGTGGGCTATCAGTAATTAAGTTTTGGGGGAGTCCACATTTACCTGTAGATTTTCAACAGGATGAAGTTGAAAATCCCCATTTGTTTCAAGGGGCAATTGTATATTCAAATATATTTAATTTGATCTAAATGGGAACATATTGTAAATACATTCAAAAATTTTTTGTGTGTTTTTTATGTGCTATTTTTAAAGGTTTTTTTTTTTCTTTTGGGGTAGAGGGCTCGCTTCTTCTTCCTCTTTGCGTCTGCCACACATATCACCTTCCCTATTTCCTCTTCCTCAAAGACAACCCCGTTAACAGGCTGTGTCCTAATAATTATACATCGTCACATAAATACCATTTCTATATGGACTTTGTACTTACCAGCGCTTAAAGAAGTGTGCCAAAGCTTAACCTCTCCTGCCATCAACATCCCTAGCTTGTGGGATTGAAAACCTTTCATAATGAAAAATGGATCAAGTTAAAAGAAGCACCTAGCCGTGAAAGTATACAGGAAAATATTCTGTTAATACTTCCTAGCAGTGTTGCTCTGGGCTTTGAAGAGGCGAGTGATAACCAAGCCCGAAGCAGCCCTATGATTAAGACCCAATATGTAAACTCATCTTTCTGCAACAGCAACTCAGACATGAATTTAGGCATGGGTCCCGATCTCGGGAAACAGGGAGTGCTTCAGCCATCCCTGTGGCATCCCAGGCAGGGAGATGAAGGAAGGAATGAAGGACACCTCATTCCACACCACTGCCCCATGGTCCCTCTGTAATAGATTAGCCAGAACTCTGCTACATGGCCACACCCAGCTGCAAGGTAGACTGGAAAGCGTCTTCTTTAACTGGGGGCCATGTACCCAACTCAAAGATCATGATTCTGGGGGCACCTGCGGGGCTATTTTGGTGAAACGTCTGACTCTTGCTTTTGGCTCAAGTTATGATCTTGTGGTTCATGAATTCGAGCCCTCTGTTGGGCTCTGAGCTGACGATGCAGAGCTTGCTTGGGATTCTCTCTTTCCCTCTCTCTCTGGCATTCCCCTGCTCATTCTCTCTCTCAAAATAAATAAATAAACTTAAAAAAAAAAACAGGATTCTGGGGCACCTTGGTGGCTCAGTCAGTTGAGCGTCTGACTTTGGTTCAGGTCATGATCTCCTGGTTCATGGGATCGAGCCCTACATTGGGCTCTGTGCTGACAGCTCAGAGTCTGGAGCCTGATTTTGATTCTACGTCTCCCTCTCTCGCTGCCCCTCTCTGGCTTACACTCTGTCTCTCTTTCCCTCTCAAAAATAAACATTAAAAATTTTTTAAACAAATTATTTTTAAAAACCCAGGATTCTGCTATTATTAACGAAGGAGGAGAATGTTGGGTAATGCAAATACCTAATTCAGGGAATTTTGAATTATTATGCATATAAGTTTGGAAGGATCACAAAAATAAAGGTTGCTTGTAGTAGGAATAAGTGTGCTTAAGGAAGTTCCCTAAAAAAAAGACTATGTGGAGGCGCCTGGATAGCTTAGCTGGTTAAGTGTCCGACTTCGGCTCAGGTCATGTTCTCAGGGTTTGTGAGTTCCAGCCCTGTGTCGGGCTCTGTGCTGACGGCTCAGAGCCTGGAGCCTGCTTCCGATTCTGTGTCTCCCTCTCATTCTTCCCCTTCCTGCTGTGCTCTGTGTCTCTCTCTCTAAAATAAATAAACATAAAAATAAAAAAAAAAGACTATGTGGTTGAGATATAAGTAGGAAGGTGTCCGGGTGGCTTGAAAATGCATGGGGCTGTGTATTTGAAACATTAAAATAATAGGAGGAAAGCAGATCAGTCTAAAAAGAATTTATGAATCTTTCATCATAAGTGAATTCATGCCTAATTGAGAGGCAGAGCTATAGGACTCAGAAGAAACCAACTTGAAACTGAAAAGACCCGGCTTAGGTGATCACATAATACTTCAGTTAAGTGTCACTCACCACTCTTGGAGGGAATTTGAAGGAATAGGAAGAAGAAAGAAGAATGAAGGTATTTTATTTTTGTATTTTTTACTCACATTTAAGAGATCATGAGTAGGTGCCATGGATTTTGGCTTCTCTCTAAAACTATAAAAGTTAGAAAGTAAAATGAAAGCCACAAATGTCACTTTAATGTCCATTGACAAGAAAAGAGGATATTATTTAGACAGTCTCCTAAACCATTACAACACAATCATTGCATGACCTTGTTTTTTTGTTTTTTTTTTTAAGTGTTGCTCCACATCCGTTCCTTGCCTGGTGGTATATTTTAGAGAGAGCAGGCAGCGCTCAGGTTGACCAGCTAGCAGGCCTTGAATAGGTGTTCTTGTGTGTGAGTGTGAAATTGATTTGTAAGTGACTAGGCTCTCATTAAGCCTTATTAACAGTATGCTTGACCAGCCTATGACGATGAATTCAAGTAATATTACTGACAGCCTTTGAAATGCAAGTCATACTAAAAACACCAAAATGGACCCATTTCACTTGCCAGCCACTATCAGCATTCTGGGGAAAGAATATTATTTAATGTCCTTAGAGGAGTTTTATGTCTAAACAGAGGGCTATATGATATTTGAATATTCTGATATTCTGATTTAGATATTATAAACTAAAGCTTTTGCAAGGATTAAAGCCATTGGGGGGCGCCTGGGTGGCTCAGGTGGTTGAGCATCTGGCTTCGGCTCAGTCATGATCTCGTGGTTTGTGGGTTCGAGTCCCCTGTGTCAGGCTCTGTGCTGTCAGCTACCTCAGAGCCTGGAGGCTGTCTTCAGATTCTGTGTCTCCCTCTCTCTCTGACCCTTCCCTGCTCTCTCTCTCTCTCAAATATAAATAAAACATTAAAAACAAATTAAAAAACAAAGAATTAAAGCCATGGGGTTCTAGCCTTTCAGAGACATTCCCACTAAGTTCATGTGCACCTAGTGAAAAGTAGCTCATGAATCGATAAATACCAACTGGTTAAGGAATTTTTTATTTGTTTGTTGTTTGTTTACCAACCACAGCTAGGTAAGAGGAACTGGGTTATTGTTGAAACCCTAAGTTTCCTCTCCTCTCAACTATAGTTATTGCTGGCCACTAACACTAATGTGTTCTTTCCTTTGCAGGAAGTTGCAAAATGAGAGAAGAAAAAAAAAGAAAGAAAGAAAAGCAAAACCAAGCTGGCATTATTTTTAGCTTTCCTCTGATTTGGGTATAGCTGCCATCCTTCCACTTTCTCATGGAAACTCTCATTACTGTTTAAAGGAGTAAAATGAGGCAAAGCCAGGAGCGGGGAGCTGTGCCAAAGGACTTAAGGCAGGGCTATTTCCATGAAGCTGACTTGCAGGATTCCAGCCAGAGAGCTGCTCTGCTCCAATGCAAGTGGGCTCCCGCCGTTAGGCACACTCGAGTGCTGCCTAAATCGGGTCTTTCTGAGACCAGGTATCAGTTTTCTTGGAAAAACAGTTGAAGCTTCTCAGCTTCGGACCTTCCTCTGAATATTAATATGGTGGTAACAGTGGTACCTAGCTCTTTGCGGGCAAGAGGGTTTGTTGCACTGGTGCATGATTTATAAACCGAGCTTAAAATAGCAAGGAAGCAAGGATGCTATTAAAAAATAGTAGTAAAGAAATAAAAAATAACAAGGATGACCTCCTTTTGCAAAATTTCATTTAATACAGCTTAACAAGGCAGTACCTACTAGCTTAGATCTGTAGTTGGTGACCTGGGCTCACTGCCTCTTTGGGTACTGTCTGCAAGCTCAGAATGAGAGAATAGTATTTCATATGAAATAGGATTTGATGACATATGGAAATTAGATCAAGCTCAAATTTCCAAATTTGCAGAAATTCGTTCTCTCTTATTATGTAAGTACCTACATAATATCCTTGAATTTGGCTGTTGACCTGTAAAACTTAGGATATTTACTACCTGGCCCTTTACAGAACATGTTTGCAGATCCTGGTTTAGAAGAGCATGGAATCGAGCGTCAGGCAAATCTGGATCGAGTCCCAGGGCTGTCATTTACTAAGTGTATGATCTTGAGCAAGATATTTAAATTTTCTAAGGCTTAGTTTCCTTGTCTATAAAATGGGCATACAGATACAGATATCCTGTTGAGTTAAATGAGATAATGCATTTAATGTGCCTAACACAATGCCTATCAGATAGTAAGGGAGCCACACATTGCTATTATTGTCATCATTGTTGTTTTACCACAAAGCTACCGAAAACTAAATAAAATTGTAAAGTAGAGGAAATTTTAACATTACATTTGAAGATGTACTAGATTCTACAACATTCTTCTTCTTCTTGTGCTTCTTCTTCTTCTTCTTCTAAAAGGCATTTGGGATTAAACAGCAAAAACAAAGCCTCACTCATAACAGAATGGATAAAAGCAGAAAGCCCTGTGTTAAGACAGAAGTAAAAACTGTCACACATGTAGGGAGATCTGAGATCGAAGCCGTGTATCTGAATATATCAAAACCCTCACCTCTTCAGACACGTGCTTGTCAAATTTTGAAAAGGTAATAAAGTAGTGAGATAGAGCCCCGTGTTGGGCTCCACACGGGCTGCTTGGGAGTTTCTCTCTGCCCCTCCCCTGCTCATGTGCACCTGCTCTCTCTCAAAAACAAGTAAATAAACATTAAAAAAAAAATTAAAAAAAAAGATAGCAGCCTTATTGAAATAAAATTCACAAACCATACAATACACTTATTTGAAGTATACAATTCAATGTTGTTGTTGTTTTTTTGTATTTTCAGAGTTGTGCTACCACCATTGCAATTAATTTTAGAACATTTTCATCACCCCCAATATGTACACATTGGCAGTCACTTCCTTCAGCCCCCCAGGCACTGGTAACAACTAATATAGTTTCTGTTTCCATAGACTTGCTCACTCTGCACATCTCACATAAATGGAATCATACAAGACGTGTGTTTTGTGCCTTCTTTCACTTAGCATAATGCTTTTTCCATCTTATAGCAGGTACTTCATTCCTCTTCATTGTGAGATAATTTTCACTGCACGGATATACCACATTTTGTTTACTGATTCATCCAGTGACGAACAACAGGAGTGTCTTTAACCTGTGACCCTTGTGCTGTGTAGAACTCCTTCTGCTCTGACCGACGCTATATACTGTCAGCAGTATTTGCCAGTCCCCTCGACTCAGCTGGCCTTGTTGGGCCCGGGTTGTTCTCGGTGAGATCAGAAATGTTAGTATAACCTTCTGTCAGAACCCTGTAAGGGAATGAGAAATGTGGAAGAGCAGGTGGTCAGGGCTGTCACACTTCTGGTCAGGCAGTAATGCAGTGCCGAAGGGCCACTGAATGCTGTTCCTAGAGCAAAACCTGGAAATAATTGAGAAGAAATAAATGAATAAATTGCTATTTAGCCACAACTGAGAAGTTGAAAATATAGATAACCCCAGGAGATCACATATTATATGATACTCTTTTTATGAAGTTCAAAAGACAAGCAAAAATTAAACAACATTTTGTCTGTGTACCTATATATATGTTAAAATTGAAAAGAAAGGGAGGAATGATCAGTCACCCCAAACCAATTCATGCCCATGGTTACTATCTTAGGGGAGAGACAGAGCACTGGAATAGAATACTGGCCCCATATAGGTAGATATACCTTATTGGTAATGTTCTTGGGCTAGGGATGAGGTCAAAGTAGTTCATTATAGACATATAACTATAAAGGAGGGCTATTTATGGATTAATGATGAGAATGTCATGAACCAAAGAACATAATAAATGAACCCAGGTTACCTGAATCCAAATAAAAAATGAGAAAAATCAATCAATCAATCAATCAATAAAAGCAGTGCATGTACATTGTTAAAATTTGGATACACATGTGAAATATGTAATTATAAAAAAAGTTTCACTGGTTTTCCCTTTAGGTAGAAACATTACCATTAATATAGTAGTATTATAGCTCCTCGTTCTTTCCCCTATGAATTAAAAATTTTTAATGATGCCAAGAAAATGTCAAGTTGGTAAAGTCTCTTCTCTACGGGGACAGTTTAGGTCGGGCTACCTACTCTCGCATCCTACCACCCAGGCCAGGGTCGGAGGCCGGAGCCCTAACTCCGCCCCGCTTCGCTCAGGTTCGGAGAGCACGCCCGGGGGTGTGCCCAACTCCTCTGGGGGCGTGGCTAAGAGGCGAGGCGGTCCTCGGCGGGGCCCAGGTGATCGGGGCGGGACTGGGAGGAGCCACGCGTCGCGGCGTAATGACGTCAAGGACGCTCCCGGCGTGGCGTGACCGGCGTGCGCCGCTGCCTTTCGGTGTTTGGGTCCCTGCCCTCTGGCCGAGGGAGAGGCGGGCGCTGCGTTTGGCCGGGATGTTTCCGGCCGCAGGAGCCGTGGATGAAGAAGAGCAGGCGGAGGAGGACTGTCCCGAATTGGTCCCCATTGAGACGAAGCTAAGAGAGGAGGAGGAAAAGTCTGGCCCCGGCGCTAAGATCCCAGTCACAATTATCACCGGGTATTTAGGTAACTAAGCATCCCGGTCGGAAAATGCCGTGAACGTAGCCTGGGATTTGGGGGACTGGCGGTGCCTCCTCACCTTAGGCATCTGGGCAGACAGCAGAGGTCTCTGAGGTAGGGGCCGGGTCACTTGTCCCCTGTATGGGTTGCTTCTCATCTCGGGGCTCACGGATGCCCAGACCCCTTGCACTGAGGCCACATTGATCACGTGAGCTTGAAAGTTAACCTCGCTTATGTAGCTAGTTCTGGCTTTTCAAGTAGCGGCCTGGACCCGCCCCCTAATTTCCACGTGACAGCTAAAAAGTGGTCTTACCTTTCTGAAGCTCGTCAACCGCACTTGAAAGTGGACGTGTCTTCAGTCACCTGTTTGGGTTTGTTTACTCATCTGCAAAACGGGGCAGGAAACACCTACCTTAGAAGTCTGTTACCATTAAAACGGGCCCTGTCTGTGAAATGCCCGGCCCACAAGGGTGTTCTAGATTCCCCTTCCACCTGGAGCCAATCTCTTCCAGCTATTCGTGCCGAGGAATCCTATCTCAGACTTCTATTTATTTATTTGAGGTCTGTTTGCAAAGCACTCTTGGAGAAAGAGTAAGAATACAATCTCAACCCTCCGAGACTTGTATTTCTCAAGCTGTGGACATTCAGGAGTGCACAGGGACCCTTAGTTCATAGGTGTGTACACGGACACTTTCCTGAAGGACAGTTTGTGTGTACGCTTGCGGTCCTTTATTGGAAAAGTCGGACGAGTATTATTTTAAACCCTGACAGTTTAATAGAAGGGCTAGCTTAAATACAGGAGCGTATTAAGTGTGTGGAGAAAGGGAAGAACTGTAAATAAAGCCAAGCGATTTGGGGTAGATGATAATACCATTCCCAGACCCGAGGACCTTTTACATAAAAATAAGGATTAAACCTCTGGTGGGTGTGTTTATTTATATATGTTTTAAGCTTTGTAGACTAAGTTTATTCTCCTTTTTAGTCAGGACTAATTTTTGGTGTTTCCCCACTGTTTTTCAGGGGCTCCTCTACCAAGAAGTTAAGCACATTCCTTGTCTGAGGTGGTACAGTTCAGACTTGCCCCTCTGGCCTTCCCCATTTGGCTCCTCTGTAGGTCAGGACTGAGCATGGGAGGTCATGGTCTGGGCTGAGGAATGAGGACTTAGCGGACAACCTTGTTGCGGAATATGGGGGACACAGCTTCACTGCTGATTCTTGCCCATTTCCTCTCCCTTTTTTTTTTTATAAAATTTTTTTCCTGCTTTTTATTTATTTTTGAGAGACAGAGAGAGACAGCTTGAGCAGGGGAGGGTCAGAGAGAGAGGGAGACACAGAATCTGAAACAGGCTCCAGGCTGTGAGCTAGCTGTCAGCACGAGCCCGACGTGGGGCTCGAACCCACGAACCATGAGATCATGCCCTGAGCTGAAGCCGATCGCTCCCAGGTGCCCCCCATTTTCTCTTTTTTGAAACATCACATTTTTCTTCTGATACCTCCACCTACTTCTCTGGCCTTTCCTTTTTAAATTTTTTCCCCACCTCTGTCCATCCTTTTAACTTCACACTCCGTGTCCGTCTTGATGTTCCACAGACATCTCAAATTCAGCAGGTCCAAAACGTCCCATGGTTTGCCCTCCAGTTCTCCTGCTCCTGTGATTCCAACGACCTGGAATACTCTAGAAGTTTTCTGACTCGTCTTGCGTCATGTTTCCTTTTAATATATTCTCTGTACTTGAACCTTAAGGATCTTTAGAAATGCCCGCTGATTGCGTTACACCTGGCAGTGGTTTCCATTTGGTTTACTGTTCAAATTCCTCAGCGTGAAGCAGAAGGTCCTGTATGGTTCAGCTCTTGACAGCCTTTCTGGCCTTCAGAACTGTGGCCCAGGCACACTGAACTACTTTTACTTATAAAGGTGCTGCATATTTTAGCCCCTGGAAGACTTTTCTTTTTTGTTGCTCCTCAGCCTGGACCTCCCTCTTAGGTGCCTCCTAAAGTCTTGTACGTCTCGTATCCACTGAAAATCCTGTGACGGAGTTACCTCCTCATTGATCAGAATTCCCTTCCATCTCCCACTCTCTTAGTGTTTGTAAGCGTTGTGAAAGTAGAGACAGGGGCACTCGGGTGGCTCAGTCAGTTAAGCGTCCGGCTCAGGGCGTGATCTCACGGTGCGTGGGTTCGAGCCCCGCATCGGGCTCTGTGCTGACAGCCAGCTCAGAGTCTGAAGCCTGCTTCGGATTCTATATCTCCCTCTCTCTCTGACCCCACCCTGCGCATGCTGTCTCTGTCTGTCTCTCAAAAATAAATAAAGAACATACCAAAAAAAGAAGAAAGTAGAGACAGTTCATCTTGGTTTTGTGCCCTTTTCACCAAGACCCAGCACAACATCTGGCCCATAGAAGACTTAAAAAAAAAATTTTTTTTTTAATGTTTACTTAGATTTGAGAGAGCACATGAGCATGAGTGGGAGAGGGGTAGAGAGAGAAGGAGACACAGAATCCGAAGCAGGTTCCAGGCTCTGAGCTGTCAGCACAGAGCCCGAATTGAGATGCTGACCTGAGCCAAAGTTGGACGCTTGACCGACTGAGCCATTCAGGCGCCCCGTAGTAGACTTGAATGAGTGAACTGTGCCTTAAAATCTTCTGCTTCATAACACGGCTTATTATTAAATGCTAGTAAATCTATTAGAAATTCTCTAACATCCACCTCTTCCTTTCCATTTTCACTGCCACCCCCTAGTGCTGCATTCATGTTCAGGGTCTCTGTCTCACACTAGGACTGGTTCTAAGAATTTCTTCATTGCCGCCCTGCCTCCTTAAGCTCTGGCCCTTTCAGTCTATTCTTGACGCTTTTGTGATGTTGAGCTTTTCAAAGCACCCTAAACACAAGCCCTTCATCCCTTTAACAGCCTTTAGAGGAGTATGACCTAAAAATGTTCAAGATATTAATGCCCTAATGATCATTAAATCCCACCTAGTTATACACTAGAAATCTTGTAAATGTACTTCGGAAGATGTGTACAAGTTTACATGTAAAAGTTCTTAGCGGCCTGGTTTGGAAGAACGAAACACTGGAAATAACCCAAGTGTCTACCAACAGAAAAGTAAACAAATGATAGATGCATACAATTGAATTACATTTCTGTGCAGTACATATTTTTTTCCTCTGAACTTTGGTGTATGTGGTTCACAGGATAAACGTTTTTCTTCTACTTGAGCTGAACATAGTAGGTTTAACATGCCACCTACTGGATAAAGTTAGTGTAGCTTTATGAATTTATCTTTCTAAATACTGAATATTCTGTACATTGTTAACATTTCCTACATCCTTTCTCCCATTTTATTTGTGTTTTATAGACACATAGGCAGATACAGTTGACCCTTGAACGGTGTGGGGGTTTGGGGGCGCCACCTTCTTGCACAGTTGAAAACCCGCATATAACTTTTGACTCCCCCAAACTTAACTACTACTAGCCTTCTTGGACTGGAAGTCTTCCTGATAATAGAAACTGTGGATTAACATGTGTTTTGTATGTTGTATGTATGACATACTATATTATAATAAAGTAAGCTAGAGAAAAAAATGTTCCGAAGAAGTCATCAGGGGGAGAAAATACATTTACGGTACTGTACTGTATTTACAGAGAAAAATCAAATATAGGTGGACCCACGACCCACACATTTCCAGGGACACCTGCATATATACAGAATTTTTACAGACTAAGCATACTAAAAGTAGCTCTATAGCTTTGTATGTAAATTTTAGGGAAGTAAACCATATATTCTTGGCTAAGAAAAATTGTTATCATGGAAAAGTGTTTATTTTATGAACTCCATGAGTACTTCATTCCTTGGAAGCCATTATTTCAACAATTCCTTATTTAATAGAAAATTTAGATGTCTCTGTATTAATTGTATTATCAATAATGTAGAAGGTGTAATTTTATCGTCTGAGATCAAAGAGAGCTGTGATCCAAGTTGTAGGAGTATTTGCAAATACAAGATTTTATGTGAACATAAAGCTTTTTTAATACTTTGCCAAGGATCCTTAATCTTTTCCTCTAGAATCTTCTATGCCGTAGTTAAATAATATTTTTAAAATAGTGTGCAAATTTTAAAAACACTGGGACTCCAGTTTTGTGCGTGTGTGCCTTTAAAATTTACCTTTCAGTGTTGTTATTTAAAACATATATTTTCTAGGCGCTGGGAAGACAACACTTCTGAACTATATTTTGACAGAACAACACAGTAAAAGAGTAGCTGTTATTTTAAATGAATTTGGGGAAGGTAAGTAAAACTCATGACTGCTGTGCTGCGAGACGTTCTAGGGTTGTTTACCCCCCGGGGTACTGATCCTCCACATCTGAAAACAAAACTACAGGCTATTATAATGTGAACACATTAATGAGGTTAGTTTGGGGAAAAATCGATTAATTTCTGTCCAGTTTTATTTTGTACAGATTTGAGGAAATGAAATCAGATAGTTTTTATAAAATTCTATTTTACATAATTTTGGAATTCATAGCAACAAAATTAATTTAGGTTTTTACGTGAAATAAGTCCAGAAGTAGAGATCTAAAGATATGAAAGACAGTTCTTTCAGGCACTTTTGAGGTGCTTTTGTACTGACTACATTGTTCACTTTGTAACTTTCAAAAAACATTTAAAAATGCTGTAGTATTTATAAATTTACCTTGTTAGATGTTTATTGATAATTTGCAAAGCATTTAAAAACTGAAGATTTTGGGACACCTGGCTGGCTCAGGCATTTAAGCGTCTGACTTTGACTTAGGTCGTGATCTCATGGTTCCTGAGTTTGAACCTCACGTCGGGCTGTCTGTCGTCAGAACCTGGAGCCTGCTTCGGATCCTCTATCTCCTCTGTCTGCCGCTCCCCAGCTTGTGCTCTTTCTCTCTCTCAAAAATAATCTTTGAAAAAAATCTTGAAAAAAAAAACCCTGAAGATTAAAAATTTTTTTGACACTTATTTATTTTTGACAGCACAAGTGTCAGAGGGACAGAGAGAAGGAGAGACAATTCAAGGCAGGCTCCAGGCTCTGAGCTGTTAGCATAGAGCCTGATACGGGGCTTGAACCCACAACCCCAGAGATTATGACCTGAGCCAAAGTTGACTGCTTAACCAACTGAACTACCTGGGTGCCCCTTAAAACTGAAGATATTAGGGGCGCCTGGGTGACTCAGTCGGTTGAGTGTCTGACTTTGGCTCAGGTCATGATCTCACAGTTCGTGGGTTCGAGCTCTGTGCTGGCAGCTCAGAGCCTGGAGCCTGCTTCCGACTCTGGGTGGCCCTCTCTCACTCTGCCCCTCCCCTGCTCATGATCTGTCTCTGTCTCTCAAAAATAAATAAAAATGTTAAAAAAAATCGAAGTTTAAAAATTAGTTAAGTATATGGTTTTCATCCTGAAACACCTACAATTATTTGTGGAAATATATGCATTTAAAATTCCTTTTTTAAAAAATATTGAACTGCTTTAAAAAATATTATACAGCAGAGTTAGACACAATTCTCTGATTACTTTTATAAGTTTTTCTTCCTATAACAAAAATCTAAGTGTGAATTTTAATTAAGATCTAAGTGTAAATTTTAACTAAAGCTCACTTTTTGCCAAAAAATATATCTTATGTTGAACTGTTTCTTTTTTTTGTTTGTTTTATAGTTTATTGTCAAGTTGGTTTCCATTTAAGACCCAGTGCTCATCCCAACAAGTGCCCTCCTCCATGCCGCTCGCCCCTTTTTCCCTCTCTCCCATCCTCATCAACCCTCAGTTCTCAGTATTTAAGAATCTCAGTATTACGGTTTGTCTCCTTCCCTCTCCTTAACTATTTTTCCCCTCCCCTTCCCCCATGGTCCTCTGTTAAGTTTCTCCTGTTCCACATGCATGAAAACATATGGTATCTGTCCTTCTCTGCCTTATTTCACTTAGCATAACACCCCTGAGTTCCATTCACTTTGCCACGAATGGCCAGATTTCATTCTTCCTCATTGCCATGTAGTACTCCATTGTGTAGATATACCACATCTTCTTGATCCACTCATCAGGTGATGGACATTTAGGCTCTTTCCATGATTTGGCTATTGTTGACAGTGCTGCTATGAACATTGGGGTACATGTGCCCCTGTGCATCAGCACTTCTGTATCCCTTGGGTAGATCCCCAGCAGTGCTATTGCTGGGCCATAGGGGAGTTCTATTCTTAATTTTTTGAGGAACCTCCACACTGTTTTCCAGAGCGGCTGCACCAGTTTACATTCCCACCAGCAGTGTAGGAGGGTGCTCGTTTCTCCACATCCTCGCCAGCATCTGTAGTCTCCTGATTTATGTTGATCTACTTCTTAACACAGTTTTCTCAGTTGTAAATGAGTAAAGGAACTAGGTTTCTTTCTTTTTTTTTTTTTTATGTTTATTTATTTTTGAGAGAGAGAGAGAGACAGAGTGCAAGCTGGGAAGGGGCAGAGAGAGAGGGAGACACAGAATCCGAAGCAGGCTCCAGGCTCTGAGCTGTCAGCACAGAGCCCGACTCGGGGCTCAAACTTGCAAACCGGGAGATCATGACCTGAGCTGAGGTCAGACGCTTAATCAGCTGAGCCACCCAGGCGCCCCAAGGAACTAGGTGTTATGAGCATGGAGACCTGTTAAACCTGACTTCCGATTTCAGTAAACCAAAGTGAAAAGTCCTGTTAAATAAAATAAAAATGGTAAGTTTTTTTTTAATCCTAGTCTTGTATTTTAGCTTTTTATTAACCAATGTATTGAACACTGATCACCTTTACTAGCATTTGTTATTTTTCATCATTCCTTTGGAATCATTTTTATAATTTTGTCCTTTACAGCATTCACAGTACTTTCCTTTGCATTTTATTAATATTCCCCAAACCCAGAATTTGTTATCAGTCCCTTTCAATACTCTCTATCCCCATCGCGTCTTGGCCTTTTGGCTAAGATCAAGAATAGTATCAACGTTCTTTATCCTTGCCTAACTGAAATATAAACAAAAAATAGGGAAATGAAGAATTATTCAATTTGCTTTTTTAGTCATTTTCATTACTGGACATTTAGAACTCTTCCCTGGCTTTGGTATATTTGTTTATTGGAGGAAAAGTAAGATATTTAAAATCAATTTCTACTATAACAAGCATCTCAGAATTTCACATATTTATTATTGTTTCTTAAGTAAGCATTATGAGGACACTTTAAAGACTTAAATTTTAAGTGAGGACATTGATACCCTGGCCAAGCAAACTTCCTCAAAATGAACTGGGGTTTTTACTCATGCTGGCAATAGTAGTCTGTCTAATAGAAACAAAAATAATTTAGAGGAAGAATGAAAAGTAAAAAATAGATAAGGCAATCTTTTAAGAGCGTGAAGGGCATATAAAAACCAATATGTTAAGCATACTAGTTGGCCATGGACCAGAAAGAGTGCTTTTGAAATAGCTACGTTATTAGGATGCAGGACTGGGCAGGTGGGAGGCCTGAAGCGGAAGGAGGCATGGGGGATTAATTTAGGATCTGCCTTTTTAGGGGCTTAAATCCTCTACGGAAATAAAAGCTAAAGTAGTCTCTGGCAGTAGAATTTAAAACATTGAGGCTGCATGGATAGAAGGAAAGTTACAAAGTGTGTTTGTAGAAAACGACTTGAAATCTGCGTTCTTGATATCCTCATCTTTGTCGTTGGTTGGCTAGCGAACTCAGTCTAAGGAGTGCCTCTCGTTACGTGTCCCAGGGAGCGCCGTGGAGAAGTCCTTAGCCGTCAGCCAGGGCGGAGAGCTGTACGAAGAGTGGCTGGAACTCAGAAACGGCTGCCTCTGCTGCTCAGTCAAGTGAGGAGTGGGTTTCCTGGGTGCCTGTTGGCCTCTTGTAAATGTTTATCGATCAGATTTCCGGCTTTGATTTTCTTGTGTAATTTAACTCCATTTACATAGTCTGCCCCATTGTATTTCCATATAGAAAATAACTTACTAGGATGTAATTTCTCAGAGTATTTCTTGCTGTCTTGTTTATTTTTCTGGCTGCTCTAAAGCTTTGGTCCTTTTATTGAGTTTATTGTCTTTGATGTCAGGTTTTAATGAATCATCTCTTTGGTACATGAAACTCAGATTTCATGTGTAAAAAAATTTTATTTTACTTTTAATGGGTCATTGATCTTATTTCCAAGGATTCAACTTGTAAAAACAAAAATAAATAACCATCAAAAGGTAAAAAACCTCAAGCTCTGTTCTGCCAGTTACAGCCATTTCCAAGGGCACAGTCTATTTTTTTCCACTAATATACCTTAGGTCTGAGAAAAGAAGCTGACAGACCTAGTCACTCAAATATTTGTTGAGTAAATTAGCAAAATTAATACCTGTAGTATTGATTTTGTATGTTCTAGTGAATTAAATTTTTCCTACATCGTTTATAACTTAGGTGTTTGACTTTGAGTCAAATATATTAACAGAGCTAAAATTATGACAGGTTTTCTTGAACAACCAAAATGAAATCCATTAAGTATTCTCTTGCACTGTCAGTGTTCTAAGAAGAAAGGAAAATTAAAGTCTGGTCCTCTAATTCAGACCAGAATTGAAAAGTATTTCATGATTGTGTCCCTTTAGTTGTTATATTAAAGCACTGGAATTCATAAATTTTATCATCTCTTTGGATGTTGATTTTTTTCTTTCATAGTACTATAAAAATAGCAGAATTTGACTTCGGTCAGATTTATTAAAATGCCCTCTGCGTTTAGTTTTAACAAAATTAAAGTATTAATCATCATTCACCTGATTTATTTTACTTATCAGTACACGTGGAACTATTTGTCCCCACCTTTGTAAATATTGACGGAGTTTGTGTTAGAAGTTTGGGAATGAGTTAAGTTTTTACATTCCTAACGGTATCTTTGCCTCAGGTTGCTGAATATACTTTAAAACGTTTGTAATCAATGATTTAAAATATTTAGATAATCACTATTTTCTATATTTTGGTGTTTTCCAGGGACAATGGCCTTAGAGCTATTGAGAATTTGATGCAGAAGAAGGGGAAATTTGATTACATACTATTAGAGACCACTGGGTTAGCAGATCCTGGTAAGAAATGATATTATTAATAACCAGAATGTAGTTCCTAAACATTTTAAGTGTATTAGAAAATATGTAAAATAGGTGTTAATAATCTTTACTCCAGACTAAAAAATTTTGGTTGCTGTTTAAAACAGGAAAAATACTGGATTGTCAGGTTGCTTTCCTAGATAAATCATGGTGGATCAGAGTAGTTGGTACTTTTAACCTGATAGAGGATTTGAATTTCAATTGATTGCTTTAAAATTATTATAGGAACAAAAGTTGTTGAAAGTATGGAAATTTAGGAAGAATAGAGACGTCCTACTTGTAAGTGTATATTTGATTGGTTGTACTGTACGGAGATCTTGTCTCTAATTATCTTCTAGTCCAGCTTTCTTAGAGAATCATTGAGAGATACTTAAGAGCTTTTGGACTCTAATCACACGTATACTTAGTCATGTTCAGTTAATTGTTCGCATTTTGTTTTTCTACTACTGAAGTTGAAATAATTTTATTTGTTAATACTGTCTATAGGAACAGAGTTAAGTTAAGCCTACTGCGCCTTTTTCCTGGTGGGAATTAACAATTATCCATGACCTTTTTATCTCTGAGTGGAATTACATGTAAACTTCTCTATTGAAAGCTACACAGGGTTGGTCTGTTTTTAACAGTAGGTGTCTGTTTCCTTATTATCTTTTTAGGTAACACCTTTGGTCCTAGTTTTCAGAATATGTAGTTTTCGTCATGTAAGTCTGATCATACCATATATATATTTTTTTGATCTAAGTTAATGGCATTGGGCCATAAAACACCAACTACAGTACTGGTTAGGAATAATTTATTAAAGGGCTCACGGGGCGCCTGGTTGGCTCAGTTGGTAGAGCATGTGACTCTTGATCTCGGTGTCATGATTTCAAGCCCGTTGTTGGGCTTGTTTTTGTTACGTAAAAAAAAAAAATAATAATCAAGGGGCGCCTAGGTGGCTCATTCAGTTGAGCATCTGACTTAGGCTCAGGTCATGATCTCATAGTTCGTGGGTTTGAGCCCTACGTTGGGCTCCGTGCTGACAGCTCAGAGCTTAGAGCCTGCTTCTAATTCTGTGTGTCCCCCTCTCTCTGCCCCTCCCCTGCTCAGGATCTGTCTCTCTCTGTCTCTCAAAAATAAATAAATGTTAAATAATAATAAAGGGATCATAATTATGTGAAAAATATTGGAGTATACTGAAGGTCCAGATGTAATCACTGGTTACTGTACTTAAAAATAGTACATAATAGCATTGTCTTCATGTTTTCAAATTAGTGTTGAGTTGGGCTGTTTTGGTCCTGTTGTAGACGTACAGCGTACATTTTCATACATTTTTAATAGATTTGATTGAGGATAGGAGTCGGACTGTTACATTGATGTTAAATATTAAATTCACTTAAATTTGGTAAGATTGGGAAATATATTGTATGCCTCCCTTTTGATATACCAAATACCAGTTTCTTTCATGATAGCCGTTTAATAGAGAAGAACTCTTGGAATTTTTCTTTGAGAGTGGGTGAGTTTAGTAAAACATGGTTCAGCTTTTCAGAGGGAGAAAGCAAAGTTAAATAAAGATCTTGGAGAAGGTTTTTGTACAAATTGTAGGTAGGAACAAGTTAATATTTCTTGCTTCTAACTTTCTTTAGAATTATGATTTTATTGTTTGGGTAAAAATGGAACATTCATTGTAAAAAAATTTTTTTTTACCTAATATCTAAAAAAATACAAAGAGGAAAGTTAAAGTAAATCATACTGTATTTTACTACCTTTAGGTAAAAGTAGGTAAATTTTATTTCAGGGATTTTTCTGTGCTAAGTGCTATTTGCTGAGTGACATCATCGGTCTCTGCTAGGAGCTTGTGAAAAAAGCAGATTCCTGGGCTCCCTTCCCAGGCCTCCTGAATCAGGATCTGTAAGCGTGAGGCCCAATGGTCTATTTTATCTTCCAAGTGATTGTTATACATTCATAAATTTGGGGAACCCTGCTCTGTGTACTTCTCAAAGCTGTATAAATGTACAAAGATAATTTTATAAAAATGAGATTTAAAAAATTATTTTTAAGGTTTATTTTTGAGAGAAACTGAGACAGCGTAAGTCGGGGAGGGGCAGAGAGAGAGGAGGACAGAATCCCAGACCATCTCCACGCTGTCAGAGTGGAGCCCAATGTGGGGCTGGAACTCATGAAGCTGTGAGATCAGGACCTGAGCTGAAACCAAGACCAATTGCTTACCCTACTGAGCCACCCAGGCTCCTGTCTTTGTGTTGTTTTTAATATTAGTTTAGTTTCACTTGAACGTAAAAGAAAAGAATATGGAGGCAGTTCAAGATGGCAACTTAGAAACACCCTGAACTTACCCTCCTTTCACAGACACCTACTTCTGGATTAATTCCTGCTCAGAAAGAACTGACAACTAGCTGAAGAATTCCCTGTACAGCACAGAGTGGGAGGACCCCGTTGCAGTGGGTAGTAGAGGCGGAGATGCAGTCTTGCCAAAATCTTCACCCTGGTGCAGTTCCCCACCGTAGGGACGGGTTTCACAGGTCTGGAGTCTAACCGAGGAGGGACGGGTTTATGCCCCACTTTGGGTATGTGAACCCTTGGAACCTGCATTAGAGAGACGCGGCCCCCCAAATGGATTCGGAAACAAAGGGGCTTGTGTCCCGTGGACGTGGGGGGCGGTGGGGAATCTGACAGGCTCCTTTGGAGGCACTTACACACAGGTATGCTCATCTTAGGCCTGGACCCGGTGCACAGGCAGCAGTGGGAGAAGTAACTGGGTTGTATGTGTAGGAGATTCATTTGTTGATCCTAAGTGTTTGCTGGAGGACTAGGATCAGTTGGGACTTTCTCTGGGGACAGAGGTGCTTGTGAGGACCATTTTTGCACTCTGCTTCCACTTTGCCAATGACGCTTTGTCCACAGGCACTGCGGATACAGCCTCCCTGAAGCTGTGCCCCACGCCCAGCCTTCTCCCTGCCTCACTAAGGCCTCAGGTGTATCCTGCCCGAATTGTTCTCCTCTTGCATCCCTAAGGCCACGGGTGTGCCCTGCCCTCAGCACTCCTGCAGCCTCGCTAAAGTCTGGCTTTGAATGCAGTTCCCACTAGGAATGCCCTGGCCCTGGTGGCCAGGGGGGCTTGAGTTTCTGGGCCCCGTGGGACAGTAATAGGCAGGTAGTTATGGGAAGGCTACCATACCCAAGGCACGGCGTTGGCAGGCTAACACACACCGCTCGTCTGCCTCTGGTGAAGGCCCGTCCGCTTGTCCGGGAGCTTCAGCCTGAGGGGTAGGCTTCACAGGTGCTCTCAGGGAATGTAGACAGCCTGACACTCTCTTTGATCTCTTCTCTGGCCTCACCATAGCTTGCTGGTACCAAAAGGCTTGTACACTTGTATGAACCCCTGACTTTTGCAGCTGGACTTCAGGGGACACCTCCAGATTTCGTGGCCTGGAGGTCAACAGGATTTACAGTTGTAGTCCCCCAGGGCTATATATTTGCACACTCCAGAATGCCCCTGAGGATCTGTTTTCCAGTTACCCTGAAACTAGTTGCTGAGGTCACTCCCTTTGGAACACAGGCTGGTCTTGACACACCTCAGCACCTGGGATCTATCAAGAATAAATCAGGCTAATTCGGTAATCACAGTGTTTCAGAGAGACAACCAAGAGCCAGGGCAGGGTTGACCGATAAGGTTTATCTCCTCTCCGAGGACACCTTCAAGACTGGGAGAGGTAGCTGCTTTGCCCAATACATAGAAACAGAGTCGAGTAAACTGAGGAGACGGGAACGGTTTCCGAACGAGACAGAACCTCAGAAAAAAGACCTTAATGAAGGGGAGAGAAGTAATCTACCTGATAGAGAGTTCCAGGTGATGGTTATAAAGATGCTTACCAGAGTCAGAAGAATGGTTGGACACAGACTTAAACAAAGAGATAGAAACTATAAGGAAGTACCAAACACAAGTTGCAGAGTTAAAGAATACAGTATCTGAACAGCAAAATATATTAGAAGGTTCAGCCTCAGAAAAAATGAAGCAGGACAGATCAGTGACCTGGAAGACGGGGCCGTGGACCTCAGCCAAACGGAGCAACAGCAGCAACAACAATGAAAAATTACAGAAGCTAGCCCAAGAGCCCATGGGACAACCTCACGTGGAATAACGTTCACATTGTACGGATCCCAGACGGAAAACAGAATGAAAGAGGCAGAAAACTTCCCTAGCCTGGGGAAGGAAGCAGACATCGAGGTCCCAGAAGCACAGGGTTCCAAATAAGATGAACTCAAAAGACACCCACATCAAGAGACATTATTGTTAAAATGTCAAAAATTTAAAGAGGATCTTAAAACAAAAGCATGAGAACGAGTTGTCAAGTACAAGGGAATCCCCACATCACTGTCAGCTGATATTTTAGATGAAGCTTTGCGTGCCGTTGTGGCCTAATATAGTCAAAGTGCTGAAGGGAGGAACTTCCTGCCAAGAATATTCTACCTGCCAAGGTTATCATTCAGAATTGAAGTAGAGGTTTCTAGACAAGCAAAAGTTAAAGGAATTCACCACTAACCTGGCCTTATAGACATGATAAAGGAACTTCTTTAAGCTGGGAGGGTGCTATTAATACGAAGACCTACACAAGTAAAAATCTTGCTGGTACTTACAAATTTACCATGAAGGCTAAAAGTAGACAAAAGTAGTACAATTAAGTATAACAACAATAATTAAGGGATACACAAAAAGATGTAAAATATGGCTTCAAAAAATATGGTCAACAGAAATAAAATGGGGGAGCAAAAATGTGGAGTTTTTACAAATATTCAACTTCAAGTTGCTATCAATCAACTTGAAATAGGCATATATGTAAATAGGTTGTCATATGTGAACTTCGTGATAACCTTAAAGCAAGAACCTATATAGATACAGAAAAGATAATGAGAAAAGAATCTAAACATTGCACTGAAGAAAGGCATCAAACTGTAAGGGAAGACAGCTAGACAAAAAAGGAAGAGAGAGGGACTACCAATGCAACCAGAGAATATTTAACAAAATGGTAAGAATACATGCCTAGCAATAATTGTTTTAAATGTAAATGGACACAATTTCCAATCAGAAGATGTACAGTAGTTGACTAGAATAAAAAAGGAAGATTCATTTATATCTTATTGCCTACAAGCGATTCACTTCAGATCTAATAACACACAGACTGAAAGTGAAGGGGGTAGAAAAAGATACTCCATGGAAATTCAAATGCAAGCTAATGTGGCTATACTTATATTAAACAAGCAAGACTTGAAAACAAGTCTGTAGGGGCACCTGGGTGGCTCAGTCAGTTAAGTGTCCGAGTTTGGCTCAGGTCATGATCTCATGGTTTGTGGGATCAAGCCCTGTGTCGGGCTCTATGCTGACAGCTCAGAGCCTGGAGCCTGCTTCAGATTCTGTGTCTCCCTCTCTCTCTGCCCCTCCCCCATTCGTGCTCTGTTTCTCACTGTCTCAATAATAAATAAACATCAAAAAAAAAAGTCTGTAATAAAAGAAAAAGGGCATTACACAATGACAAAGAGTCAATCTAACAAGAGGGTATAACATTTGAAAATATTTATACACTCACCATAGGAATTCCTAAATATATAAGCAAATATTACAGACTTTAAGGGGGAAATGAATGGCAATACAATAATAGAAGACTTTAATACTTTATATTTATATCAGTAGAGAGATTATCCAGACAGAAAACCAATAAGGAAGTACTGTCCTTAAACAACACAGGGGACCAGATGGACTAAATAGGTCTACAGTTGATCCTTGAACAACATGGGTTGGAGCTGTGTGGGTCCACTTACATGCAGATGTTTTGCAGCACAATACTGTAAAATGTATTTTCTATTATTATTTTCTTAATAATCTTTTCTCTTCATTGTAAGAATATGAAATATATGCAACCTACATAATATGTGTTAATTGACTGTGTATATTATAGGTAGGGCTTTTGGCCAATAGTAGCGTATTAGTAGTTAACTCTTTGGAGAGTCAGAGATTATATGTGGACTTTTGACTGCATGGGAAGTCAGTGCCCCGATCCCTGCATTGTTTAAGGGTAATATTATACAAAGCATACCATCCCCAAATAGCAGAAAACACATTATTCTCTGTATGTGAAACATTCTCCAGGATCACATGAGACCACAAAACAAGTCTCAGTAAATTTAAGAAGATTGAAATCATATCATGTGTCTTCTTTAATGACAGTGGTATGAAACAAAGTGAATTACAAGAAGAAAACTGGAAAAATTATAAGTAAGTAGAATTCAAATAACATGTAACTGTTGTAACCAGTGGGTCAATGAAAAAATCAAAGGGTGTATAAAAAAATACCGTGACACAAATTAAATTGGAAATACAACAACCCAAAATCTATATGATGCAGCAAAAGCAGATCTAAGGGACAAGTTCATAAAAAGACAGCCCTACCTAAGGGAACTAAAAAAGAAGAACAAATAAATCTCATAGTTAGTAGAAGGAAAGAATAAAGATTGAGAGCAGAAATAAATGAAGTCAAGACAAAAAAACAAAAGATCAATGAAAGTAAGAGCTTGTTCTTTGAAAAGGTAAAATCAGAAATGAAAGACAAGTTGATACACCACAAAAATCAAGAATCAAGAGATTACTATGATGATGAAATAGGTTAATTCCTAGTAACATACAATCTTTTGAGACTTCCTGTCTCCCATTAAGAAATAGCAAATCTGAACAGACATATTACTAGTAAGAAGATTGTAATAAAAAACCTCCCCCACACAAGTACAGGACCAGACATCATCTTTGGTGAATTCTACCAAACATTTAAAAAACACATAATACCTTTTCTACTCAAACTCCTCCAAAATATTAAAAAGGAGGGAATGCTTCCAAACTCATTTTATGAGGCCAACATTACCCTGATACCAAAACCAGTCAAGGACACCACCAAAACAACAACAAAGGAAGGAAGGAAAGAAATGAAAAAGAAAGAAAGAAAAAGTAAGAAAAAGTATAGGCTAGTATCCCTGATGAACATAGATGTAAAAGTCCTCAACAAAATATTAGCAAATCAAATTCAATATATTAAAAGGATCATACACCATAATCAATGGGATTTATTCCAGGAGTGTAACAATGTTTTGACATCTGCAAATCAGTTGGTGTGATACACCACATAACCAAATGAAGGATAATAATCATGTGATCATCTCAATAAATGCAGAAAAAGCCTTTGATAAAATTCAACTTCCACTCATGGTAAAAACTCTTAAAGTGAGTATAGATGGAATGTACTATAATAAAAGCCATCTATGACAAACCCATTCTCAATGGTATAAAGCTGAAAGCTTTTGCTCTAATATTAGGAACAAAATAAGGATGCCCACTCTTATTAGTTTTACTCAGTAAGTATTGGAAGTCCAACTCACAGCAATTATCCAAGAAAAAAAAGATAAAGTCATTTGCATTGGAAGGGAAGAAAGGAAACTATCACTATTTGCGGATGACATGCTATGTATAGAATACCCTAAAGACTCCCCCCCCCCCCAAAACCTCGAGAATAAATAAACTCTCATGTCGCAGTGTACAAAATCAGTATACAGAAATTTGTTGTGTTTCTATATACAAATAATGAACTGTCAGAGAAATTAAGGAAACACTTTGCACAAAGCATAACAAGACAATTTGCATAACAAATAAAATACCTAGAAATAAATTTAACTAAGAAGGTGAAAGACCTGTACTGTAGGACATTGATGAAGGAAGTTAAAGAAGTCACAAGCAAGTGGGAAGTTATTCTGTGCTCATGTTTAATACTATTAAAATGTCTATACTACCCAAAGCAATATACATATTCAGTACAAATATGATCAAAATTCTAATGGCATCTACTTACAAAACTAGAACAAAAAAATTTTTTTAAGAATTTTATTTTTAAGTAATCTCTATACCCATCATGGGGTTGAACACACAACCCCAAGATCAAGAGTCACGTGCCCCACCAACTGGGCCAGCCATGTGCCTCTAGAACAAATAATTCTAAGGTTTGCATGGAATCACAGAAGACCCTGAAAAGCCAAAGCAGTCTTGAGAAAGGAGAACAAATGGAAGGTGTTCCAGCCCAAGACTTCAAACTATACTACAAAGCTCTTATATGAAAACTGTGATATTGGCATAAAAACAGACACATTGATCAATGAAACCAAATAGAGAACCCAGGTAAAAACCCATGCTTACATGGTCAATTAATCTATGAGACAAAAATATACAATGAAGAAAAGACCGTGTCTTCAATAAATGGTGCTGGAGAAACTGGACAGCCACATGAAAAGAACAAAAATAGACCTACTGTCTTACATCATACGCAAAAGTTAGCTCATGATGGATGAAAGACTTGAATGTAAAACCTGAAACCATAAAACTCCTAGAAGAAAAAAACCGGTGGTTAGCTCCTTGACGTCAGTCTTAGCATTGAATTTTTGAATCTGAGTCCAGAAGCAAAGGCTTAAAATCATTTAAGTGGGACTACATCACACTAAAAGGCATTGGTGCAGCAAAGGAAACCATCAATAAAATGTAAAGGCAATTTGCATATTAATCCCTTATCAGATACAGGATTTACAAATACTGTCTCCGTGTCTGTAAATATCCAAACTGTACAGAGAACTCAGTAGCAAAAAAATCTGAAATGTAGGCAGAGGATCTAAATAGACCTTTTTCCAAAGAAGGTAAACATGTCCAACAGGCACATGAAAAGATCCTCACCATCATAATAATCAAGGAAATGCAAATCAGACCCACAACATGATACCACCTCACACCAGTTAGAATGTCTAATATCAAATCGACAAGAGAGCAGTGTTGGAAAGGATGTGAAGATAAGGGAACTCTCCTACACTGTTGGCTGGAATGCAAATTAGTGCAGCCACTATAGAAGGCGGTGTGGCAGTTCCTCAAAAAATTACAAATAGAGCTACCATGTGAACCAGCTATTTCACTTCTGTGTATTTTTCTGTGGAAAATGAAAACACTTATTTGAAAAGATATCTGTACCACTATGTTCATTGTAGCATTATTGACAATGGCCAGGACATGGAAACAACCTAAGCGTTCATCAGTGGATGAATGGATACAGATGATGAGAGAAATATATACACGCACACATGCACACATACACATCTATAGACCATCATACATCCATATATATGCATATATATTGAATATATATATGATGTATGATGTATGCATATATATGCATATATTTATATAGACCATTATACATATATATGTAATATACGTATGATGTATGGTGGTCTTGTCTTTTGTGACATGGATGGACCTTAAGGGTATTATGCTAAATGAAATAAATTAGATTTCATTTATATGTGGAACCTAAAAAAACAAATGAACAAACAAAACAAAACAATAGATACAGGGAACAGATGGATCGTTATCAGAGGGAAAAGAGTTTAGGGGGCTGAAATGGATGAAGAGAGTCAATTATATGGTGTCGGATGGTACCTAGATTTACTATGGTGATCACTTTGTAAGGTCTACAAATACTGAATTATTATGCCCTGCACTTGGAACTGATAAAAGGTCAAATGCCATTTTGCCTCAATTAAAAAATAAGTGCATTATATATGTAAACCACCTGTGTCCAGCACATATTAGATACTCCACAAATCGGCTGTTAGTGTCGTTAAGATGCGTTATCTAATAAATTGCTTAATAGAGATAGGTAGATACAAAATACTATATAATTTAAAAAAAGAATGTGAAAGAAATGATTTGCTAAGTATCAGAAAAATGCTTTCCAGTGTGAGGGCTACGAGTTAAGGGAAAAAAGAAAAGGCATAATCTAATGGGGCATGTTAGTTTTTAAACTACATGTGTCAGTGCAGAGGATTTCTTGATTGCCTGACCTAAAAGATTAGGAAGTTAACACTTCTACTTACCCCCATCTCCTGGCTTCGGTAGACTGTATTCTGTGCCATGGTGTCGAGATTTCTAACATTTACATTTTGTCATACTTTATTAAGTTCATTGTTAAAGTTTTAGTTCTCATTACCAGTACTGTGGCTTCTTCATTCCTGAGTTAACGAATCTCTTGATTGACTAAATTTCATGCACGGGGAATCTTCTCATGCTATAAATGCTGTATACCTTGAGTTCTTGGATACTGGCTTGAGAGTACTTACCTTTTGTTTTTATTCTTGATGAATTACTTGGCAAGGTACAAATTTCCTTCTGTCAGAACTTTTGCAGATACTTTTGCTCCTTGATCTCTTAGTACTTTTTGATTGGCGCGATTTCCTTTCTTATTTCATCAGGAAGGATTTGTGAGTGATCTATTTTTTGAGTTTTAATGCTGTTGTTTCCTTTAATGTTTGAGTATGGCTACCTGGTGTTTTCATTCTCGAAAAACAACTTGGCAGGAGGTAATAGCCTTAGGGAACACTTCGATTAGAGCTTTGTGCTCATTATTTTATTATATTGGGGCATTGAGTGTTACTGTAGAAAAGTCTGATTTTTCTCTGCCTCCTTGAAAGTGACTTGCTTTTTCATCCAAAATGCCTGACAATTTTCCCCTTTATTTTTGAAGGTCAGTAATATAACCAAGGTACATCTATGTGTCATTTATTATCAGTTTTTCTTGAATTATATTGTAATATACTCTTTAATCTGGTAGGTTTATTTCTTCATTTAGGAATGTTTTCCTTATCCTAAATTTTCTTTTGTTCTCTAGCTTTTGTCTTCTAATCATTTTGTGTTTTGCCTCTGCATTACTTTAATCATCTCGAATGTTCCTTTTTGTAATTCTATTTCCACCAGTGTCTGTTCTGTTCCTTGATGTTTTAAAAGAATTAATTAATGATGTGTTTATTGGCTGTATGACTACAGCACTGCAAACTACCTTTTCATATCATTCTGCTTTACCTTGCCTTTTAGTGCTTGTTTTTTAATTGACTGTGTTTAAGTTCTTTATCATGAATAAGCTTTTGAGAGTTTTCTTTGGCTTCTTGGGTTATGTTGCCTTCCCCGGATGGGTTCTTTGCCATTTATCTGCCTTACTTATTACTTCAGTTTTTTCCCCTTTTCTTTTTTGTTTCTTCTCAGCTGTAATATGTGTGCCTTGTTTTTTAAAGCATGTTGGTGCTTGAGGTAGGAGACTCAGAAATTCAGTCTTACATATGGTGGTGATGAGTTATTTTTAACATCCTACCCATCTCCCCTAAACTTGTGTTTTTCCTGGGCCTCAGTTTGAATGTTGGGTAGTGCTGGGAGCAGCGAAGGGAAGGCAGAGGAAAGTGGGTGACTGAGAGCCAGACGGGCAGTAGGACTTTGGGGCTCTCCTTTCATAAGTTCCAAGTGTCCCCTCCTGGATTTCCTCCAGCCACTCATGAAGACATAGTCCTTACCTTGTGCGGGTACGTCCTCCGCAGACTTTCCGGTTCAGTCTGTTCTGAGCCCTAGAAAGTGCTCTCCTCCTCCACAAATGTGGAGATGGTAGGAACTTTTACCCTGAGTTGTTGACTTTTCCCTTAACCCGTGGTCATTTCCCCTTCTTGCCATTTTGAAAGCTGTTTCTGGTGAGTATTTGGATTTTGTAAACTATTTCCCCCACAAGTGCTTACTGGTTGGGGTGGGGGTAGAATTAAGAATTATCATAAATCACATTGGGCTTTCTGTTTCTTATTTCGATTTTCACTCTTCAGAATTTATCACGGGAAGTTCTATATTTGGTTGTTGCTGATATAATTTGGCTTTTTAAATTTTATTAATTTAAGTTTTTGTTATATTGGGTTTTGAATAAGGGAGATTCTATAATCTAGCTCAGGGTTTCTTAACCTTGGCACAGATGACATCTGGTTAGTTGGTTAAGTTCATTTTTGGGGCTTGTCTTATACATCTTGTGGAGTATTTTCATTTGTTTTTGTTTCTGTTTTTCTGCATTGCGGGGTATTTAACAGCACCCCTGGCTTCTACCCACTAAATGCCAGTCATATTCCCCGAGTTGAGAAAATTAAAAATATCTTCAGACATTGCCAAGTATTCCCTGGGGAGAAAAATCACCTTGGGCTTGGAACCACTGATGAACTTCCTCTCTCTTATCTCTCCTCCTCTTGCTAAACGCCTGCATCTAAATTATAAATAGTTCTTTCTTGGGCAGCCTGATCAGTATCGCCAGACATGCACACCAGACTGAGAAAAAAGCTTTAATATGCTCTTGTAATTCAGCTTAATGCTACACATGTTGCCTGTGTAGGACTTTCAAGCTATCTGAATAGTAATCGATGGATTAAAAAAAAATGATTTATGAACACTGGAATTTTACTGAGTGAAAAAAATTAAGAGGTTTTTTTTTTTTTATGACCTTCTGTTTGGAGTAACGATACTCACGGGAGGTTTACTTTCTTCTCCCTCATTAATTACAATCATGTTGTTAGCCAAGTAAGTGAAGACAATTCCTATTGGCACTTCAGTTGTTTCGCCTTTAGGAGACTGACACCGTCCAGTTCTAAGCTAAATAATTGTCATGGTAAAGTAATTTCCTTGAAAAGAACAGGCATTGATTCGCCCCTGTTACTCACAAATCCTATTTCAGTCAAATTGGAAAACTATTAAGTTTTGGGGGAAAAATCAATAGGTATCAGGAAACCATTAGATCTTGTGGCCCTTACTATATCCTGCTTGAGTAATCGCCGTAAACAGCCGACAGGTGACACAGAGTGATGCGTGGGGGACCACATCTCTCCGGGTGGGTGGACAGCTCCAGACACCGGAATGAGTTCACTTGTCCCTGTTTCTCCTCTGTGCTCATTCTTCTGGACAGCCTGTCACTAACTGCGCCTCTGATGCTTTGAAAAATCAAATACTTTCTTTTACTGTCAGTTTTCATTCTCCTGCGTTGTGGGATGCTAATCAGGGCACGTGGTTCGCTCCCCAGCCACTTTCTGTCTTACTTAGGAATTAGTTTTCCTCAGCTTCAAATCTGATATCCGTACTGACTAGTGTAAGGTTTTGTTAGTAGTGGCATAGAGTATGCAGTTTCACCTTTCATTCTTTTTCTTCTACACAACTTGTACGCTTTTCTATGTTTTGGACAAGTGGATTTGGAATTATCTGTGTTTTGTTTTGCTTGCTTTTAGAGAGATAGTTCATTATTTGTGAACTGTATGATTATCACATTTGAGAGAGAAAAGATAAAAATGAGTCCTAGGTGCACGAATCCATACTGCCCAAATTATTTGCTAATATCTGTTGGCAAATTATTATGCGTTGACAGAAGCTCAGTGCTGGGTTTGTGTGTGAGAAGAGCTGCTCCGTTTTTTTCTTTTCCTGCCTGCCTGCCTGCCTGCCTTCCTACCTTCCTACCTTCCTGCCTGCCTGCCTGCCTGCCTTCCTACCTTCCTGCCTTCCTGCCTTCCTGCCTTCCTACCTTCCTGCCTTCCTGCCTTCCTGCCTGCCTGCCTGCCTGCCTGCCTGCCTGCCTGCCTTCCTACCTTCCTGCCTGCCTGCCTTCCTGCCTTCCTGCCTTCCTACCTTCCTACCTTCCTACCTTCCTACCTTCCTACCTTCCTGCCTGCCTGCCTGCCTGCCTGCCTGCCTTCCTGCCTTCCTACCTTCCTGCCTGCCTGCCTTCCTGCCTTCCTACCTTCCTGCCTGCCTGCCTTCCTGCCTTCCTACCTTCCTACCTTCTTACCTTCTTACCTTCTTGCCTGCCTGCCTTCCTGCCTTTCTGCCTTCCTACCTTCGTGCCTTCCATTCATTCATTCTTTTGGAGGAAGAAAGAGAGGGGAGAAATGAGTATAAGTAGAAAAAGATTCCATCATTGTAATTCCCATAAGAAGTTTGGAAACCCATACTTAATTTGCATATGTGTTCGCTTGCTAATTCAGTTTGGACAAATTAAAATAGCATGGATAGAACAGTGTTTGTTTGCAGAAATGTTTTTGTGTGATGAATATTATATATTTTTTTCAGGCGCTGTAGCCTCTATGTTTTGGGTTGATGCTGAATTAGGGGTCGATATTTATCTTGATGGTAAGTTTAAAAGCAAATATTCTTTTGTTTTTAAGTAAAATGTTACGGTTAAGATAACTTTTGTTTCATATTATAATTTTAATTTCTTGCGTTGTTACTTTTTAAAAAAATTTTTGGGAAAAAGAGCATGCACAAGTAAGGGAGGGGACAGAGGGGGACAGAGAGAGAGAGAATCTTACGCAGGCTCCACACTCAGCGCTGAGCCCAACATGGCACTCGATCTCACAACCCTGGGATCATTACTTGAGCCAAATTCAAGAGTTTGACATTCAGTGGACTGAGTCAGGCAGGCGCCCCATATTGTTACTTTTAGACTTGTGTAATTCCTGGAGTAGGGCTTTGTTCGTACAGACCCTGGAGCCCCAGACAGTGGGACAGCTAGATGTCAGATCTCATTATTAACTCCCCACTTAGTGCATCCAGTAATAGTGTGTAGGTTATTCAGGTGCCTGGGTGGCCCAGTCAGTTCAGCTTCTGACTCTTGGTTTCGGCTCAGGTCATGATCTCAAAGTTCCTGGGATCAAGCCCTAAGTCGGGCTCTGAGCTGACAGCACGGAACCCGCTTGGGATTCCCTCTCCCTTCTCTCTTTGCTCCGGCCCTGCTTGCCCTCTCTTTCAAAATAAACTTAAAAAGAAATAGTATGTAGGTTTCTTATGTCCTGTTGATTTATATACTTAGTATGTGAGAGAGCTTTTTCTTAATTAAAATATACAGGGGAGGATCATATCTCTGCTTCATGTTTTCTTTAAGGTAAGAAGTAAGCAAGTCCTTCAGCCCTTCCTTTATGTACCTTCACACTTTTGGGCAATTTTATTCACGGCTTCATTTAAGACATATTAGAAACTTGCTGAATTAAGTAACTCTGCCCTGCCTACCCTTGACCTTTCTTTAAACCACGTCTTCCCTAGACTAAAAAGTAAAATTTAAGACTGTCTCCAGTCATTGGCTCTCCTCCGGATGGCGGGCAGCGGGTCGAATTCCCTGCTGCTGCTGTCCTGTGAAACAGTTATTTCGCATATAAATCCAGAGATGGCCAAACTAATTGACCATTTAGAAACTTAGGTTCATGTTATGGAAAACATTTGTGTGAGTCAGATTTGGTGCAAATTACTAGGAATGAGACATTTACAGATGTCTCAGATTTGTTAAATAGAAATTTAAATGTTAAGAAAAGTCTTGATTTTGATTATGTGAATGTACACTGGAAAGAACCTGTCTTGTGTAATTTCGCACATTCCACTTTATATGATGGAATTTATCTCATCATATTTTGATTGTAAGCTTTTTCAAGGCCATAGAAATCTTATTTTCTTATTTGCTTCTTTGTTTATTTCATTTAAAAAATTTATTTTGTGACCTCTGATGCATTAACACGGTGCCAGGCACTCAGTGCGTATGTGAAGTGTGTCTCCTTATTGGTAGCATTGAGTTAAACTGCAGCGTTGGCAAGAGAAAAACCGGTACTTTATCTTATTGAGTAACATTTGTGAACTGAAATAGATTAGTTGTGATTTCCACTCTCACGTATAAAGGTGATTAAAAGAGGTATTCCTTTGTAGGTATCATAACTGTTGTGGACTCAAAATACGGATTAAGAGTAAGTTGAAAGATGGCTGTGAGTTGCTAATAATCTGTTAAACGCTCGGTATATGGGGATGATTATATTGTTTTCTTTGTAGTTTTTGTTTGCATTTTTTAACAAAAAGGTTTTATTAACTCTTGAATAATAGATGAATTCATGTATCTTTTAATCATTATGTTTTTTAAAAAATGTTTATTTTTGAGAGAGAGAGATAAAGAGTCCACACACACACACACACACACACACACACACACAAATGGGGGAGGGGCAGAGAGAGGGGGCACACAGAGTCCAAAGCAGGCTCCAGGCTCTGAGCTCTCAGCACAGAGCCCGACAGAGGGCTCGAACCCACAAACCAAATTGTGAGATCATGACCTGAGCTGAAGTGGGCCGCTTATCCAACTGAACCCCCGGCTTCCCCACTTGTGTTTTTAAGTTAAATATTTATTTTCTGTTACTCTGGCTTGATTTGATAAAAGTTGAAAGTGTGATAGTTTTCAATAAAGATTCTACAGGATAAAGTTTTGGTATCTAAACTTCCTCAGTGGGATTCAACCCCAGTGAAATGTTGGTAAATAAGAGCGTCTATCAAAAGTTCTTCGATAGAAGACATTGAGCTTGCTAAAGCATAGGAGAACTTCTTTCTCGTGGTAAACTGCTATCAGACACAAACTGGAGATAACTGAGTTTTAAAAAAATAATCGGTTCACTTTCTTTTGAAGAAATCAGGATTTATCCACAGGTGTCAGGAGAAGCTCCTTCACAGGGCCTCTTCCTGTGAGGTTTTCCTAACTACCACCATGGGCTGTAATTCGTATGATGCACTTAGTAGGATTCCTAAAACATGTTGCATAAAATAAGACAGTACTTCTCAACTTTCCAAGTGAAATTCTACTGAAGGCAAAACACAGTGCAAGTGTCCTCTCCTGGTCCCGGTCTGGGAGTATGGATGGCACCTGACGTAATCGTTTCTTACCAGTGTCATGTAATATCTAAATATTCAAGTCCACTTTGTATTCTGCCCCACAATATATCTGAATTTGTTAACCTGGGAAGTTTTCCTTCCCAGCCTTCAGTAAAGTTACGCGCTAGGAATGTCCGGCAGGCCTGTGACTTGGCCACCAGCCTCCCTTCACTGGCCCTTTGGCTCTCTCAGGACTAGAGGACACTATTTAGAGATGTTTGGGAGATCGTTTCTTTGTAGATTTTAAGCCCAAAATGGTTAATAGTCTTAAGAATCAAAGAAAGATTCTGAATATTACAATTTTACTCAGAAAAATTCCATCTATTCCGAAATCAGGATATTTCTCACAAAATGTCTGTGGAGGAAGCAAAAGAAATCAAATTCTGTATCCTCAGTACTTATTACAGGCATATTTGAATTAATGTCTTATCTACCTTATTTACCAAATTTCAGATAGATTGGTATAGCAGTTTAAGACATTTTCTTTGTTTTTTTTTTTTGATAGACTTAAAGTGTCGTATCCAGGGTAAAAGTCTATATACTAATGATTATAAGAATAATTTTATATGTATATTTAGATGTGTAGAGGAGTTAAAAAGAATCTATTACCAGCCGAATTGAGGCCAAATAAACAAAGCAACGTTCTGAATAATGCAAACGCAGTAAACGTTTAACCTCCTGCCACCTTGATAAAACCTCTTAAATTATTAAATCAATATACCTACACAAAACTGACATACTGTCAGGATAATGGAAACTTTAGATTTCCTAAGTCAGATGCCAGATAAATAACTTTTCTCTTATATAAAGAATTTGCCCACTTGTCCAATTCCTCTGGTTGCAAAGCTTGACCCCAGCACTGCTTGTGATTCAGAGAATTCTGAGGCAGTACAAGTAATGACACTTGGATAATGGGCAGCAATTTAAGGTGTCATGCTTCACAGAGCCGGCCCATCACACGCGGAGCTGAGAAATGGTACCCTGTGGCCAGGCAGCCGAATTGAAACTGAAGTGGTAATTGATATCACGGGCTATCACTCTAATGGGATTGTCACCCATTGATCTGAAATATTCATTTTTTAATCATGGGCAGAGAATTGGACAACTTCAAATGACAGCTCTCTATTCTTGGGACTTGACACCGGGCTACCAGCATTGTTCTTTTCAGTTCTACAGACGTGACAGCATTTAATGCAATAGAATCAGTGAATGAAGTTACACAGAAAAGGTCAAGCAAGAGGTTTCTTTTTGGCTCTTCTGTTGTACTGCACTAGCTGTTGAAACAATTCCGTCAGAAAACAGTTTGGCTTGGAAAAGACCGGGAAAATAAATAGACTGACATTATGCAATAATCATTTTTTAAAAGCTGAGATAGTGTTAGATCTATAACCAATCCATTGCAAAGAGATGGCCACCGCCACTGCTTTTCCTAAATGTCATGTGACATCTTTGACACTAGATTTATTTCCACTTTGGTCAACAACAGTGCTTTTTCCCCTTTCACTCTCCTTTTTGGTCCGGCTTGTTTCTGTTTCTGCAGAAAAGGACACCCTATGTCCCTTATTGAAGTTGGGTCTCCAGTGGCGGTATCTCAGAGGCTTTCTGCCTTACCATGTTAGGAGAGTTGAATCCTAATTTTCTGGGTGTGGTAGATTAATTAGTACCACGATCGTTTTTATCTTCTTAAATATGTAAGCAGAAGCCATAGTCTAAGCAGACGTGAGGAATCCTTTGGGGGTGTGTATACGTACATTCACACACACACACACACACAATAAAATTTTTGAAAGATTTTTTTACAAAGATATTTCTTCTTTGCCTGTGCAGATAGAATAGAATATCGAAATTCCCATTTTTTAACTATAAATGGAAATCATCCAGCTGACGGGCCAATATCAGAGAATGTCCTTTTGAATAACAGACACTGTTTTATTAGCCTTTTTGTGAAGTTTGACTTGGGGAGGTAGCAAGTTACATAGGGGAAGTGTTGGGCTGATACCCTGAGAAAATAAATGTTAGTGTGCATTTACTGTTTCTTTGTGTTTGTGCTTGTATATGCATAGAACAGGGCTTTTATATCTTTTTCTGTAATTATTTGTGATCAGTGCATGTCTTATTCATAATAGATTGTATATATTGGCCAATTTGCATTTTGGGGATTTTAATGTGTTTTTATATTTGTTACTTCTTGAACTGCTAAAAGGTAGTAAAATGTTACTTAGCTTATCTTTTAGAGAAATAAATACATTAAAAACATGGGTTACTTTTGTGAAACTACTGTTAGTTTGGTTTTGGTATGGAAATTCAAAAACAAAATCTCTAATTTTCTTGCCATATCCTTTTTATATCCCACCAACTCACAACCATATAGCCCCAAATTCATATATAAATCTTCCAAAAGGTCAACATACAATATTTGGAAAAATATTTCAAATTTTTGAAAGAACTCGAGTATTACAGGATCTTTCAAAAACAGATGCCTTTGTTAGATGGATTGCTGAGTAGAAAGGGAATTGTTGCTGCATATAGATAATATGAATATAGAATATTTCAAATAACAGTATCCATGCATCCTTGTCAGCGCATAGGAAGCGTTACCTAGAATTCATTCAACAAATACTTGTTGAGCCTGTTGCTGTCTCTGGAATGGTGACAGACTTACTCTCTGCCACCCGGGTGTAGTAACAGGAATGACAGTGGCCTCGGGCCAGGAACGATTAGCACAAACAGTAAACTTTGTCTCTTGTCAAGGAACAGTTTTTGATACAGTATTTTAATAATAAATATAATTTTGAATGTAATTTTTAGGTAATCTTTATGCATATACTCTTCTGCAGTTGCTACCATTTATGTAACATGTGTATACAAGATTGTTTTTATATGACATGAAAAGCTTTCACAAGTTTTTAAAATCATGTTCATTTTACTTCCATTGAGCATGTTTTCACTTTCTGAAAAATACCCCTCTAATAGGCTATCCCGTGACAGTGATGGTAGTAATTTTAGTCTCTTCTTTTGTAAAAGGAGAATAGCCATTTCCTGTGATTATTGTGAAGGCTAAGTGAGATTATGTAAAAGAATCTAAGAATTTGTGAAGTTTGATTTCAAGTACAGAGAACGGTAATATAAACAAATTGCTTCTGACCTCAGTAGGCAGCTTTTTATTGTGAGAAGGAGAATCTGTTGAGGGTTAAGGTAGTCACGGTGGAACATTTTGCAGAGACGAACTTACGGCATTGGTGCCGCTACGGATTTAAATAGGATTAAATAGTAACTGCTTCCAGAGGGATGAAGACTACCTGGTGGGCTCCTAAGTCGATGTCAAAATATTTTTTTTAGAGCTGGCTAGACTCTGGGGAAGACAGCAGAAGAAACAGTTAAACTCTGGGGCCAGATCACTGAGGTGTGAGTTTCTGTAAATGAGAAGCCGTTTTTAGGCCAGCACTGGGGCTGTGTCCTTCCCACAGCTTTTTAGTTTCTAGGGAGTATGACGGGCCCAGTGTTGTGTCCATACGGTGTGTGATTCGGGGAGGGGAGGCAGGCTGGGGTGTGGGATTGGAATGGAGGGAGTATATTAGATTTTAAGAAAGCATTATTTTTTTATATATAAATAATAAAGGATATTTAGAACAAAAACAGCTTTGTAAAAAGGAAAGTGCCTAAAATTTGAACTGTCATGTTCTTTGTTCTTATTATTGACATGATTTAAACCTGGAGGGTTCTCCTTTGAAAAAGTGGATGTCAGGAGGACAGAATTTAAGTCCAAAAGAAACCCCCACAGATTCACTATAGGGAACCACAAATGGGGAGTAAAACGCTTTCAGTTAGAAAAGTTAGTTTTGCATTTATGTATTTAGTAATAGGACTGCTGAAGTCTGTAGTAGAAGCCGGAAAGGATTCTCCAAAGTAAAATTCCTTGTGTTGACGTTAGAATTTGTGTTATACCACAGTAACTTTTTCCATACTTTGTTTTTGTTTAGCATTTAGAAGAGGAAAAACCTGATGGCCTTATCAATGAAGCTTCTAGGTATTCATATTTAAAATATATATTCATTACTGGCAAATTGAGGAGAGAAAATTATTATGAAAACCAAAACCAAACTGAGAAGTATAAAAACATAGTCAAGAAGAATTTATCTTTTTTTTCCTGTAATTTTTTGCCAACTATTTATAATGGTCTGATAACTAAAATTTTATTTAAGACTTTTATTATAGCATAAAATGAGTTTTGGACACAGCAGTTCTTTGAGAGGAATTTGGGAAAAGTGAATATTTAAGACTGTTTTTTTTTTGTTCTTACACAATTTCATTGGGATTGAAATAATTGTAAAGAAAAGAGCTGGCTCCCTTACTACCATCTTTCACACTAATTCTTCTGATTCACATGGTTACTGGTATTCAGAACAAGAGAAGGACAGATATGGAAATGGTTTTAATTGGCCTTTAGAACATTTTTTAATTTAAATACCTGTGTGTTCCAAATTGGGTTGTCTTCAGACTTGGAAATACTTAAATGAGTTTGCCTGCCCTAAGCGTATGCTTGCTAATGGGGAAAGGACTTTGGGGTTGACCAAGGCTGCTGAGTGTGCTGCTGCTGAGTTTAAGGGGAAGGCTCTCTGAGGTTTGCTAGGATGATCCAGACATGAATAATTGACTACAAGCAGGCACTTGACTCCCTGTCGCTTTGGAATATGGGGCCCTGTGGTTCTGTAATCCTGCCAGAACACTGCGTTTGGTGAGTAGGTGTGGTTCAGGTTAGATTGAACGTAACCATTTTTGTAACTGTTTTCCTTGCTTAAAATACATCCATTATAGAAAATGTAAATAAGCCGAATAGGAAATAGCGAAGTGTCATTAAAGCCCAAATAAAATAAAGTTAAACATAGAAGGCCTCCGGTGTAAAAGATTGTAACGGTTTATATTTTGAGATGTCCAAATTAAATCTCTATTCATAGAACACTTAACTTAAACAAAATGGAATTGTGATGTATGTACTATTGAAGCTTGCTTTTTCAGTGAATTAAAGTTAATTTATTTTTGAGAATTTGATGACGTTTTTTGAAACAATTGGCTGGATCTACGACTTCTTATTATATTAAGCTGTTCTCTAGCATTCTGTCAGTGGGATTCTTTAACTTGAATTTCTGTGTATCTGTTTTACAGAAAAAATACATAGTTGTAATGATGAAGGAGATATTTGCTCAGGATCCCGTTGTATCTTCTGAAGAGTAGTTAAAAAAAAGTGTTTAGTGTTAAGTGAATTTGTTCTTTTTCTTTGAAAATTATGGTAACTGTTACATGGAGTGTTTTAGCCAGTTGACTGTCCATATTTTACCCTATTGAATATCTGAATTGTATTATTTCTTTACAAAGAAAATTATGAGTTGAAAACCATCCTTGGTTGCATACTTTTAGGGGCTTATATTTGTAGCTTCAGAGTGGGAGCACTTCGTAAATATTTTTTGAATGAATAAATGTGAATCCTGAATTTATATAGTGATGGATACAGTTTATTCACTTGAAGAATGATAAATAGGTTAGGAGTGAATTCAGTTACTGTATAGAGTACTGCATAGTTCTTAACAAATATTTGCTCTGAAAGGGTTTTCTGTTTTTAATTTCTTAACATTTCTCTTTTGACATCTGGCCTTTGTTTGCTAATTTAGGCAGGTTGCTCTGGCAGATATTATCATCATTAATAAAACAGACTTGGTTTCAGAAGAGGACTTAAAGAAATTACGAACAACCATTAGGTATGAAATTTTAAGTGTCAACTACCTACAAGTCCAAAGTGTACTCTACGAAATATTTTTGCTGTAACTGTTGCCCTGTAAATACTCAGGTTCAAGGTTGACCTTCTTTGCGTACCATTTGGGAATCATATATTGTTATTGCCTAACTGCCTGTTACGTAACTAGTAGCATGTAAAATCATTCCTCGTTGCTTACAGAGTGTAGTTCAAGGTTCACAGACTGATATTCAGGGTCTTCTGCACCTATCCCCCTTCTCCTGTCTTCTCTCTGACTCTTTCCCTGAATGAAGTTCTCTGACTTTACTCAGGACGGTTTATTTTCCCATGAAAGTATCTTGCCAGATCCTTTCTTTACTCTTACGTGTTTTTCGCTGTCACTCTACCAATCCTTGAATTTCTTCACTGTCTGGTTTTCTTTGCTCTTTTTTTTTTAAAGATTTAAAATTTTTTAAATTTATTTTTGAGAGAAAGAGAGAGACAGAGCATACGTAGGGGAGAGGCAGAGAGAGACAGAGACACAGAATCTGAAACAGGCTCCAGGCTCTGAGCTGTCAGCACAGAGCCCAACGCAGGGCTCGAACCCATGAACGGCAAGATCATGACCTGAGCTGAAGTCGGCCACTTAACCGACTGAGCCACCCAAGTGCCCCCCTCTTTTTTTTTTTTTTTTTAACAGAGTTACCCACTGTGAAGTCTCCCCTGACTCAGGTGGTCTCATTTCCCTGAATCCTCATTGACTTTGTCTTCCTTGACTGTCAACTAGACATGCCTGTCATCCTGCTTGTTTTAGTGTCTTCATGTCCATGGCCAAGGTTGGTCAACATAGGACAATATGAATGGTACTCAAATATATGTGAAATGATCCGACAGTCATTTGGACTTCTCAAATCAGGTTAGAGTTCAGGGACTTTGAATTACTTTTTAAGCTCTTAATAAATGCCACGTACAAAGAGACATTCAGTAGCTTTTATTATTAGTCTTCTTTAATGGGTAAAATCTGCTGACATCAGATTTTGATTCTGTTAGTACCACTTCATATAGTATGTTATTAATATTTTTCTGCATATCTTATATTATTTTAATAGTAATATAGTCAGAGTCTACACTATAAAAAACTGTAATAATGTTTCCGTGTGGATGGCATGTAGTGATGCGTAGCATTTGGGATGATGGACTTTGGAATCTGGTTGGGTTCTACTTTTGGTCTGTTTGTCGCTGTATTCTCAAGTCTCATCTCTAAAACAGGAATAATACCTATTTCATTAAGTTCCCTTTGAAGGTTACATGAGGCAGTGTTGGAAAGCGTTGCCTAGTGCCTGACACGTAGTAAGTGCTCTCTGTTCGCTACTGTTATCAGAGTGGAGATGCTGTTCCTAGTTTACATAGGAAGTTCAAGTTGCAGTGAATAACACTATGAAATAAATAGAAAAATGGTTGATATTTTTTGAAAAGTCTGGAAAGATGAAAGCAGTGAATGGAGATTGCTTCCCTTACCCCTTTTGACCCTGGTCTCCTAAATTTTGTTTCTCTTTCAAAACCCCCCTGCGTCGTTGTGATTGCTGGAAAGGAGGCCGTAAGTCTTGCAGCAAACATGTTTGGCGTGAAAGGAAGGATTGTCAGTACTGGGCTCTCCTGTCCCCGCGTTGACCACTTTGCTGGGTTTCTAACGTCAGCAGTGCTGACGGTCACCCTTGTTGCCAGCCTGCCCTACACAGCAGCGCCGGGGAAGGGTTTGGACCGAGTGCTGTGACAGCTCACAGACCTTCTGGCTGTCGACTCTCCGTTGTACCTGACCACCGGCAGGCACCTGACTGGGCACTAGTTTGGGGAGCTGGAAGGAAGGGAGCGTGTTTGAGAGGAAGGGGCCATGAGGTGTTACGGCATATTCACAAGAGCAGAAGGTAGAGAGACGTGCCTCAGGACAAAAGGCCGTATACCCAGCAAGTCACGCTGAGGGCAGTGACGGTGGTGGTACAGAGATAAGTCAGGCGTCCAGTGTGTTGAAAAGGATTTAAGGAGTATTTTCGTTAGTTTTTCCCATGCAGAGGGAAGCTTCTCTCTGTATGTTAGCATCAGAAAGGGAAGGACTGGCAGAGTGGGTAGAGTTTCTAGTTAGGGAACTGCAGAGGTTATGCTGAGAAAGATCCTGGATGCGGGACTTGGTGGTCCCGTGACACCAAGGACAGGCTGGGGTCAGGGCCACTCACAGCGAGGATTTTATTTCTAGCGTGTTGTATGGCTGTTTCCACAGTGTGTGCTTGTGGAAAATTGAGTTTGGTAAGGATCTTGATTTACCTACTCGTTTTGAGAACATTAGAAATATTGGTTTCCTATTCTTTTTTCTAAAGTGAAGGGTCTCTTTATAATTCACTACGTGGCCCCTGGTTTGTCAGTTGGGCAGTAGATTTTTGCATATCATGTTTTAATACCTAAGTGTACTAGACTTGATTTATGATTAGAAAGAGAAATAAATAATAAAGTATAAAAAATGTAAGTTTTGTTTTTATTTTTTCTCACTCTAAATATATTTGTATATGCTTACTTCATGTTTTAGAAATAATGTGCCTTAAAGATTTTTTAAAAGTTTAACGTTTACTTTTTTATACCTTCTTCATTTTTATGTTTATTTCAGATCAATAAATGGACTGGGAAATATTTTAGAAACACAAAGATCAAGGTACTTTTAAAAGCTATTACTAATATTAATAATAAGTAACTTTAGTTAATAATAGTAAGAAATTGATAAATATGCTTGATTCTGTTCTAAGGAAGATATATGTGCATTTTTAACAAATGGAGCCCCAAAATGTTTTGAATGAAATTCGTTTGGCATATTTGGTTAATGTGTTCGCTTATCCTTGGAGCTAAGACTGCAGAGCCGGGGTTGGACTGGGTCACTGTGCTTTTGATTAATGGGAAGAAAACAGGACTTAAAGCCACTCAAAAAAGTATAGAAATCTGGAAAAGTGTATTTTAGGAATCTTGGTGTGAGGTACTCAAAAGGGCTTCTAATATTTTTAAAAAACTGCTTGGTTTCTTGTGTCCAAGAATTGTATAACCTATAACATGTATAACAGAATTGTAAAAATAACGTGTCATGTACAAATTTATGGAATCTTTACCTTTAAGTTCTTCATAATCCTTTTTAAAATGTTGATTTCCAGTTCCTGTAGGTTCTTCTGCCTTTTTATTCTGTTCATTCAGATGTGCCTTTATAAAATTGGTGTATTCTTAAAACATCTGCAAAACGTATTTCTGTGGATTAAATTCTGTTTTCCATTGCATGCTCTTCGGATTTCAGAAAATTTCTTCCGGGGGTTTGCTGTTAAGCTCATTGTTTTGGCCAGATTGGCTGAGCAGCTGATGGAGCCCGCAGCTCTGAGGCCCACAGCCGGCAGCCCGGGCCAGCCTCCCCCCCCCCCCCAACTCGGTTTCTCTCGGCAGAGGTACAGCAGGGGCCTTCGCGGAGAGGCTTGTCTGCTGGACGGAGATTAGAGGTGCTGACAGACTCCCGTGGGTGGAGGGCAGCGGCGGCAGCTGTGTGCATGGTGCCAGCAACTGGGGAGTCCTCTGGAATGCCCTCCCAGACGCCCCCGGTCCCCGGCGAGGAGGCGGAGGGGTGCCCCTAGTGGGGGTCCTAGATGCGCGCACCAGCCGTGCTCCCTGCGGCCCAGAGTCCAACATAGGGAGCTCTGATCCTCCCACTCCTCCCACAGCCCTTCCTCCCTTAGCTGGCGTCTTCTGGCATTTTATCTACCGTTTTCTTTCTCCTTAGATTTTCTCCTCATTACAGAGAGACACACAGAGCAGACCTAAGCTGTGAAAAACCATATCCATAAATAGCTGTTTCTGTCCTAATAGCGTTTATTTGGTTCATATTTACAGACATCTCAAATCAGTTTTTCTAGGCCCCTGGATTGGCCTTGCTTAATTTTTCTTTCTGTTGGCTTTTATTGTGGACCTCTATGTCCTGCATAAAGGTTTTATCTTGAAGAGTTTCTTGTGTAACAATTTTGATGTTTATGTGACATTTCTGACATTTGTCCTGTCATATTACAGAGCAGGAAACATGCAATGATTAGATTTAGTTACTTCGAATGGATGAAAGAACAAATGAATAAAATCTCCTTTTTTCTTCTCTTTCTTCAGTATTTCGTGTTTGCCGTAGCCTTTGAGAATATAGGGACTTTCTGAAATAGTACTTCCTTGCTGTGAGGACTGAAGTTGGATTATGATCCTTTTCAGTGAAGATCAGACCTCCATGGTAGAATTCTTACCATGGTCATGAATCTTGCATTAGATATTTCCCCCAGTTCCTGGAAGCCTAGCAACTTGAGCTTCCCGGTTCAGAAACTAGAGATTTGTTTTTTAACAAAATATTGTTGAAATCACTGATGGAAGTCTTGTTTTATTATGTTTGTTTGTTTGTTGTAGAATTTTAATCACTCAAGCATCTCGTGGTTGACAGACGCTCATAGTAGCAAAACTGACAGTAATAAGATAATAACATGTATATGTAGAAAAGGCTTACTTGACTATTTAAGTGGAGGAGTAAGAATCCTGTGTAACATTGTCTTGTTGGTGAGACCTAAGTGGACTTTGAGGCAAACAGAAGTTCTGACGGGCCACGCAGACTTCAGAAGTAGGAGTGGAAGAGCAGGAAGTGCCATTCTTACCTCGTTGTGACGTTCCTTTAGTCTTGGCGATTTTAGCAGACTGAACAGAGGAAAACCAAAATCCACTTGTTCAGTGATAAGTTAATCAGTTCAACAAACTACTGAACATTCTACCAGTCACTAGGCATTTCTTGGCTTGTTGAGGATTTAAGGAATGGGTAAAGGAAAAACTGCCTTTGAGGACGGTGATTGTTTGGGCGAGACAGAAAGAAACAAGCAAAACCCAATATACTAGGTATTATTAGTGTAACAGGAAGAGTAAATGTAGGGTGTAGGGTCCTATGAGAACAGAACCAATGGAGGAACCATCCATTCTTCTTGATGAAGATTCAGGAGGTTTTGAGAAGGTGATTACTGACTTGAGTCTTGAAGAATGAATAGGATTTTTCCAGATGAACAAGAGTAGCTGTGGCTTCCCAGGCATAAGGAAGATTCTGTGTTCCAGCGACCTGAGTGTTTTAGAACGGCTAGCGCACGTGGTTGTGAGTGACTGAAGAGAAGGAGAACTTTCCACTAAGGGTCTTGAATGCCACGACTCGTAGTTTGGATTTTTTCCCCCTTTGGGCAGCAAAGGAATTAGTGAAAGGTTTTAAAAGCAGAGTAAGTTCTGGGAGATGGATTGAATATGGTGCAGGTCTCCAAGGAAGGAAACACGAAAGGAGGAACTACTTCCGGGTGAGGCAGGGGTTTGGGAGAAGGGGGTGAGTGGAGTTTCATGGTGAGTTTGAGGTGCCACTGGGGAGTGCGTTCGGAAATTCAAGGCTTTGCTAGTGGATGGGTTTGACGGTTTGTAGATCTGGAACTGGCTGGTGGCACCTGTTTGGGAGACTCCTTGAACTTGGAAAAGATGACCTTCAACCCTAACCCTGGGCTCGCAGCTCAGCTCCCCTCCCCACCACATAAAAACTGATGGTAATCATCTTTCTGTTTTTATTTATATTTTTGTATTACTGTTTTGGAAATATCTGATGTTTTTATCTCTAGAGGAGGAAATTAAATATATTTCATGCCATGGAAATTAGTTTTATAATTGGATGAGTGAAGGAATTTGATTTTCATGGTGGTACTAGATGTGGGGCAGGTCCATGGTAACTCCATTCTGGAATCTTAGACATTTCCTGTTTTACTCTCCATTGATAATCTGGTGAGATAACGTGAGGGACTGGTATTGTTTTTTATTCTCTATAGATTTTTTTTTTCCTGCCTCCTCCCCTCCAACCCTGCTGCGATGCCCCCTCCCTCCCAGTGGCCCTTGCCAGGGAGAGCGCGCTGATGGGGGCAGGAGAGCAGAGCTCCCCCACCCTATTCCGGTCACCTCCACACATCTGCAGAATCGAGAGGCACACACCCGGGCACCCCTAGCTCTGCTACAGGAGCAAGGGCGGCTGCTTAGTGGAGGCCACCTCAGCGGGACGCTGTTCTCTGTAGATTTTAACATGCTCAGGTCTAGTGTTGATCCTGTGTGTTTTGGAAATATCAAAGGATTTTGGGTATCAAGCAGAATGCTTTCTAAATGTGTGACATGGATTCTCAAGAACACTGTCGAGTGAAACTAGTTTATTTTAGAAACTGGTGTGTGGAAACTGGTTTTTGGTACTCACACACTTGGCCTGGATCCGGATAGTCCTAGGATTGGCAGGTCTACTTTCAAACTTCAAGCTGTTTCCTGAGGTAAAGAGGACAGACTTGGGGGAGAACTTCATTCATTCGTCACCTGTCAGTGTAATTATTTGCTCAACTGTCACGGTGAAAATGGAAAGATGTTTCATGTTAAGGCCTTGAACTCTTCAGTAAATTGATACTCAGAAATTTCTTCATGGAATGTTTACTTCTTTGCTTGATGATTTTCCTGACTCGTTTCGTCTAGAATGTCCAGAATTTGAAGTGTTGTCATAGTCTATTAACATATAACTTTGGAGTAGCATTCTTTCAGGAAGTTGGGAGTTTGCCAGGATAAGTGGTCCTGATCCAACAGTATTGTTGCCACAAGTATGACTCTATAGCAGACCGTGTGAGATTCCGGCAGGGCTGGTCACTCCTAAGTTACCGGAGGTGGTCGGGCTTACATTTCAATACAAGATTAAAAACCTTGAATTTGACCAAGGTTTGTTTTCCTGGAGAGGACTTAGTGAAAGGTTGGCAAACTCCTGGAATCTCATTTTGAAATATATACTGTTGTCATTTACCTTAAACATTTCTTCATCTTAGCTTTGATTATAGAGAAATGACTGTCCCATGGGCTCATGTAAAAATTGGAACTCATTCAGTAGTCTTTGTAAATTGATTTTTATGTATTTAAACCCAAACGCATGCTGTTTGTGATATGATATGATATGACTCTTCCGATTGGAATCACTGCTTTCCTAATAGGGTTTAATTATCATCTCTAAATAATTTCTGTGGATAACGTTTGTTCAGATAGAGCACCAAGTGGGAAGTTTCAGTCCCTAGGCAATCCTCTCCTGAAGGAAATGAAATCTCCAACCACATTCTTTGGATGTAGATTAGGGTCATAGAGTGAATATTTATACATTAGGTTTGATGCTTCATATTCTTAAAATACTGTTATATCATGGAAGGGGGCAGGGGAGTAAAAGAGATACAGACGTTCCAGAGGTGAGGTGTTACAGTGCGGTGTTATTTCTGTTCACTCCACTTCCCCCGTTGCATCTTTGAGTAATAAGTTGCTGCTTTGAAAAGCTCCAGTTCTCTAACTGACTTTGTTTTTGGCTGCAAAAATATATTTGAAAAGCTCATAAACTTCCAGGATTGAAAAGACAATTAGAAGTCAAACAAACAAAAGCAACAAACAGGAAACTATAGCTTATTGAATCAATAATCAAGTAATTATCTGCCCTGATTTTTATACTGTTGACCAATTTTTGAATTTAATGAATAAATTCTATTAAAAATTTTTACAATGGGCCTTTTGTTCCTTGCTTGTCATTTTTATGTGTTTCCCAAAATAGTACGATATATTGACTAAACTTTATGTCTATATTTTTGGCAAGAGTCTTAAGAGACTTTTTATTTCCTGATTAATTGAATACATTTCACAGAATTTCACGCTGTTTATATTGAATTTTTTCCTTCTAGAGTTGATCTCTCTAACGTGCTAGACCTTCATGCCTTTGACAGCCTTTCTGGAATCAGGTATGTTTTCTGTGTTTGGTTCACTTCTGTCGTCTTCACATTTGAGTCGCAGGGAAGATTTACACAGTTGCCCACTTGATGTCAGCTTCTTGTCATTCCTGTGGCGTCAGGGATCATTCCTAATGATCGTGATCTTGAAGGTTCTGTCAGTTGGATGTTTGGAAATCGCGGTGCAGTTTCCTATAGAAATTATACTGTAAATGGTAGTTGACTTTAGAGACTAGTCATTAGTATTTCTACACTGACCAGTATATGTGTTACTTTATTTCTATGTGAAAATGCAGGAAAGCATAACAAGTTTTAGCTTGGGGTGCTCCCTCAGGCTCCTCCTTTCTCCTCAAGTGATGGATCACTTTCCTGTTTCTTTGCCTGAGAGGAATCTTTTTGTCGAGAGGAACATTTCTTTCTTCCCCGGACAGCAGCATCTTTATATATAGATTCTTAAGCATCTTAATTGTGCTCAAGTGCACAACTCAGTAGTGTTAAGTATCTGCGCGTTGTCGTGCAGTGGACAGACAGAACTTTTTCATCTTGCACAACTGAAACTCTTGTCACCGTGGGTTGACAGCTCTCCATTTCCCCTCCCACAGCCCCTGCTGACCACTGTCCTGTGATGTGTTGTTAAGAACTTGACTCCTTAAAAAAAAAATAATAATTTGACTCCTTTAGATACCTTCACGCAGTGGAATCATCTGGCATCGCCTTACTGTAGCTGGCTTATCTCCCTTCGTCCTCAGGGCTCATCCCCGTTGGAGCACGGGACGGGTTCTTTCCTTTTTCATGCTGAATGACATCCCGTTGTATGTACGGTCGCGTGTACCCGTTCCTCCGGCGATGGCCGTTCGGTCCGCCGTCCCCGCTTGGCCCTTGTGAGCAGGGCTGCTGTGAACGTCGGTGTGCAGGCATCTCTTCGAGGCTCCTGTTTTCGGCTCTCTTGGCTACATACCCACAAGTGGGGCTGCTGGATCGTGTGGTGCTTATGTTTTTAGTTATTTGAGGGAAACCTTACCGTTTTCCAGCGCAGCTGCACCGTTTCACTTCCCACCAGCAGTGCACACGTGTTCCCGTCTCTCCGCACCCTCGTCCACACCTGCTGTGCTCTGCTGCCTGCGGTGGTAGCTGACCTCATGGGTGTGAGCTGGCGGCTCACTGTGGTTCTGATCTGCGTTTCTCCGGCGGTTAGAGCTGAGGAGCCTCTTCTCGTGTGCGCACTGGCCATTTGTGGATCATTTTTGGAGAAATGTCTACTCAAGTACTTGGTCCATTTTTTAATCAGGTGGTTTTGTTGTTGTGGCTGAGCTGGGTGTTTTTTAAATATATTCTAGGTATTAACGCCTCATCAGACGCGTGATTTGGAAATATTTTCTCCCATTTCTTCTGAAGTAGTTGACTCATAAAAGCCTCACGTGAGACGTGCCTCCCTCGGCCCAGAGGAAGGGAGGTGAGGGCGCGCACGGAGGCACCGAGGGGACGGCCTTCCAGGCGCCCCGCTCACTCCCCTTGCTTCACAACGCGTCCTGTCCTGTCCCTGCGGCCTCCGCTCCTCACGGGACCCAGCCCGAGAACACTCGGGTGCAGGGGTTTCTTTGGTCCCTCATTCCTTTGCAGAGCCTCCTGTGTCACATAGAACTGACAGTAAATAAACTCACACCCTTTTCTCCTGTTAATCTCTGTTTGTCAGTCAGATTTTCACACCAGCTAGGCTCCTGAGAGGATCCACAAAACTTTTTCCGTCCTTAGGCAAGTCGTTGCCACTTATTTTTAACGACACTAAATATTGAACGTAGAGAAAGAGCATGCTTTTCCAAACATTTTCTACGGTAACCTCATTCCACACTTGCTTAAGAACGGCGAAAATGCATTAGTGACACTTAAGGAAGTCGCTGTTTAATGTGACGCCCTCTCTGTGGATCAGGCCTTCGCGTCACTTTTCCTCGTGCGCAGTTGCTAAAATGGAGAGTCCAACCAGCTGGGAAGGATTTAATTTGACACTTTCTCTGCTGAGACCCTCTCCAGTGCGGCTCTTTTCCCTCCAGCCGGCCCTACAATCCTTTCCTCCTTTCTGAACTTGCTGTTACTAACTTGCCCCTCACCGTTGTGCAGAGCCAAACATCTGCAAGGTTTCAAGTCCTTTTCCTCCTCCCACCCCAGCCCCAGCATGTCGGAAAGTCTGCTCTGCTGCTGGCCTGGTGGTCATGCGTTACGCCATATTGATCTTCTTGCTCCTTTTAATTCAGAGAAATGCATTTGTAAGGTTCTTTTTCGTTTGTCCTCAGTCACAGGTAACAGACTATCTAGCGGGCTCATATTTACGGACACTACTTATTTTCCAGTAAGGAGCTGTGTTCATGGGAAAACTCTGATAAAGGGAAAAATAGACCTTCTGGCTGTCTTTAGGTAGCAGCATTATTTTCACACTAGGGAGCATAGGGTGCGTTGATGAAATTTGGAGCATTAGTAAAAGGCTTCTGTTATTTTCCTGGGCCTGTAATAGATCTGTTGGAATTAAGAAATCTACTCACACATCCAACCACACAAAATCGTGTCGCTAGAGATGAGGTTTTTTCAGTATTGTGTGTGTATGTATGTATGTGACATGTGCATTTGCTTTTATCAAAGGATGACATACAATGTTATGTGTGTTTCTGGGTCATTGAGTCAGCCGTTCTGTGGATCACTCAGGGCTCGTAAATGCGGTCACCGTGTGTCACCGTGCAAGGTGACTGCAGTGTTGGGGACCAGATCCCTTGGGCTCCACTTCTCATCTTCCTGACTAATTTCACAGCTGGAAGCGTGTACCCCTGAATCCCCTTTCTCTCTTTCTCCTATCCGCCCCCCCGAAACCACCAATTGGTTCTCTGTATTTAAGAGTCTTTTGTGTGTTTGTTGACTGTGTGTACGTTTTTAGGAAAAATCTTTCAACAATCTGCTAGTTTCTCTAAGAATATGTAAACAGCATGTAAAATTGGAACTCTGTTCTAGACTGAGTTGAGGAAACGCTTTCTTTAGCTCTGTGTCTCTAAGTAACATGTAAAGGTAAATCAGAAGTATATCCGTCTCTGAATTTATAACCAGTTGTTTTCAGTTTGCAGAAAAAGCTTCAGCATGTGCCAGCAACACAGCCTCACCTAGATCAGGTAAAAAAGTCTTAAAATTTTTTAAAAAATATTTTTAAATTTTATTTATTTATTTTTAAATAGTTTATTGTCAAATTGGTTTCCATACAACACCCAGTGCTCTTCCCCACAAGTGCCCTCCTCCATCACCACCACCTCTTCCCCCGCCTTCCCCGTTCAACACTCAGTTCGTTTTCAGTATTCAATAGTCTCTCAGGTTTTTCGTCCCTCTCTCTCCCCAACTCTCTTTCCCTCTTCCCCTCCCCCTGGTCCTCCATTAGGTTTCTCCTGTTCTCCTGTTAGACCTATGAGTGCAAACATATGGTATCTGTCCTTCTCTGCCTGACTTACTTCGCTTAGCATGACACCCTCGAGGTCCATCCACTTTCCTACAAATGGCCAGATTTCATTCTTTCTCATGGCCATATAGTACTCCATTGTGTATATATACCACGTCTTCTTGATCCACTCATCAGGTGATGGACATTTAGGCTCTTTCCATAATTTGCTATTTTTGAAAGTGCTGCTATGAACATTGGGGTACATGTGCTCCTGTGTGTCAGCACTTCTGTATCCCTTGGGTAAATCCCTAGCAGTGCTATTGCTGGGTCATAGGGGAGTTCTACTGATAGTTTTTTGAGGAACCTCCACACTGATAAAACATTTTTTTTAAACTAAATTAGTTCCATTAGGACTATATTGTTTTCCTCTTGCTAAAAAAAAAAGTAAGTTTGCACGGTGTTGATAATTTTGAGAATTTGGGTGCTTTTGAGGTAATCTCACCTAGCTGATTCCATCATAGGAAGTCCGCAGGGCAGAGTCGTTAGAACCTGAAGGAATCGTGCTTTCTGGCTTCTCCGCCCCACAGGTCACTCAGTGCATCTCCATCAGCTCTTCTGCTGGGAATCACTGCTTAGTGAACCCCGGGGGCTCCGCATGCCGCCGCTCTGTGACTCTGTTGAACTAAGAGATGAAGGAAAAGTCTGGTAAAAGCACATAGGGCTCATTTAAACAAAACCTGACTGCGTCTCACCCGCAGATAGCCCTGAGAATCTGACGTGCTTACCGCGTCCCTCACTGAGGTGCTCCCAAGCCCTCGTGCCTGAGGCCGGGACTGAGACCCCAGGACGGAACCACACGCGTTTTCACTGTGTCCGCCTTCCTCTGACCCGGGTCGGAGGTGGTGGAGGTTCAGGGTCACTTCTCTGTTCCGTCTCACACGGTGAGGGCAAGGGAGCAGGGACTGAGTGGTGGCCCTCATCCTGCCTCTGTCTCCGAACTGTCCCTCATTTGTGAAGCACGACTCGTTCTCACAGGGGCCTACACAGCAGCAGCGCCTTGCTGGTCTTCCATGTGGCTCATATTTTGGGGGCCTGTCCTGCCGTGTTTGTGCACTTTTCTTATAGAAGATTCATCTTCACTTGTGGTTGGCATGAGTGAGAGAAGTATGGCTCTCTGCTGGTAGAATCTTTTAGAGGAACCGGCTCTTCTCAGTACACAGTGGTCATCACAGAGATGAACTGGAGGCATCTTCTTACTTTCTGGGTAACGGTCGTCGTGCGAGGGGTCCTGAGCAGCAGCAGAGGAAGGAGGTAGTCACTTCCAGGAACCCTTGTCCTGGTCAGCGTCTGTGCCCGTGGTGTCTCGCACAGACCCCTGTCGTGGCGCGTGTGCTGCCTTCTAGTTTGGGCTGAAGTGCTCTTTCCTGGCAGCCGTCTGTCCTTCCATAAATAGGGCTCCCTCACCGCTTGTTTGGTGGCTGCTCAGGGAATATTGGTTACAAGAGTGAAAAGCCGTGATTCTAAACTGGGGAACATGAGAATCCCCGTTTAATACTGGATGCCCAGTAGGCCCCACGCCTCCTGTCTCCAGGACTGGGGCTCAGCTATGTGCTCATTTTGTGTCTGTATGTTCTTAACATTTCATTATGGAAATTTAAAAAAGATCTACCAAAGTAGAGAGACTAGCAAAAGGAACCCTTTGTACACATGACCTGGTTGCCAACGGCCGTCACCCTTTTGCTGATTTTATGTCCTCGGTCTTCCCAGCATTTCTCTTGCTGGAGTATTTTTTGAACAGGAAATTTCAAACACACAGCCAAGTAGAAGAGTCCAGTGACCCCGTGGGCACGCATCGCCCTTGCTAGAGCGCATCCATGCAGACCCCAGGCGGCACGGGGTCACCGGGAAGCAGGGCGCGCCTGTTTGGATTTAAGTCTCTGCAGGAGACTCTGATGCACTTCCTGCTTTAGATCCGGAAACGAAGGGCTGATATAACAGTATTGCAGACAGAGGGCCCTGGGATTGGGGGATCCTGGTCTCGTGTGGTTTAGTGGGTCTGAGGCTTTATGAAGATAGTCGTTTTTTCTTTTAATGTACAGTAAAGCATACAAGTTTTTAGTGTACAAGTCAGTTATCTTTACATATATTAGTGCCTGTGTATCGGCCCACGTGCGCACACACATGAACACATCTGTCTGTAATTCCCTCTTAGCTACAAAAACAAAATTTCCACGATCGTTAAGAGAGTTCCCTTGTGCCTCTTTCCAGTTAGGAACACTCCTTGCAGAGATGCGGCAGCCGTTCTGAGTAAGACACCACAAAGTAGGAGGGTTTTGTTGGACTGGAAGAGGCAAGGGGAAGAACGGTCCAGATGTCTAGCAGTGGGAAGGCGAGCGTGCTCTCGGAGAGGGGACCCTGGCGCACAAGCCCCGGCGGCCGCTCCCTGGAGGAATCCTGGGCTGCGGTGCTGGGCTGTGATGGGCAGGGCACACGGACTGCTGCTGTGCTGTGGGGGAGGGGCAGGGAGGCTGGACCGGAGTTGGAGTCAGGAGACCAAGCAGGGAGAGCCCCGTGACGAGGGCCTGGACCCTGCTGGACATAGGGGGCATGGAAATGGGGTAAATCAAGGGCAGATTCGCTGGTAGACCTGCCTGCATAGCCTGACTGACGGGAGAAGTCACGGGAAACAGGCCTGGACTGGCGAACCTGTTGCTTCGGTTTTCTGCTTCTGTCTGGGTTTGGGAAAAGGAGAGTTAGTTTTAGATTCGGAACAAGAGCTGGGAAAAAGTCTGAAGGAGGTGATACCTAGGGCCCAGGAGGTATGTTATTAAAGTTTGATCCTGCATCGTCTTTAATGCAACTCTCTATCTTCATGGGCCCCTTGTAAGGCTCCCTGTAAGGAGGCCCTGGGGTTGGAAGGTGGGAAGCTGAGAAACTCCAAACGGCAGTCTGTGCATAGTTTACTAGTAGAGCCAATTAAATTAGGGATAACGAGTGGTGACCTTCAGCTTCTCCCCTGGGAATTTACAGATTTTCGTCTCCTTTAGGGCCCACCTGCTGTGAGAAGAGTTTATTGGTGCAGGAAAACCTCTAGTTCTAAAACGTGTCTCTCCTTGAGCCCCAGGGTGCACCTCTTCATCTGTGAACCCCTCGTCTCACACTGGAGTTAACGGTCCCCCTTCGGAAGATTTCCGTAAATCTAACCTGCCTAAGCAACAATCATTCCCAGTAGCAGTTCTTTAAGAGTAAAGCAGTATTGAGTTCTGTGTTGAGATCTTTCCAGTATTAAAAGCCAGGTTCTCCAACTTGAATAAAATACGTGTTAAGTAGTTTTGAAGGTTGAATTGCTACTGTCCTTTGAAAATGACAAAATATGTTTCATTTAGCATCCTTTTGCTACATATTTGATATGCTATATGAGTTGCTATAAGTTTTGATATAGATTTTTAGGTATTGGTAGTGATTGCTTTTTTAAATTTTTTTCAAAAGTTTTTAGTGTGAATTTATTTATTTTGAGAGAGAGAGAGAGAGAGAAAATGAGCAGAGGAGGGGCAGAGAATCCCAAGCAGGCTCTGACTGTCAGCACAGAGCCTGACGTGGACCTTAATCTCATGAACCATGGGACCTGAGCCGAAATCAAGAGTCAGATATTTAACTGACTGAGCCACCCAGGCGCTCCTAAAATTCTGACATTTTAACGTCGATTTTAGTTGGCTTTCATGTTCATATTTAGCAAGTAAGTGCTTTCTGTTTTCCTGTTACTAACATCAGTGGAGACTAAATGTCAGTATATTTTGTCCTTTGGTCGTTAGTACTTCCTTGAGCTGTTCTCTGTGTTCGTATAAAAACAATTGGTCTTTTCATATTTTCTACTCTAAGCCTATGTGATTTTCTATTAGTGGATAAAATTGCTGTTTAGATATGCACTTGTAGGAAATTATGCAAAGTTGTGCTGTGGTGCGTTTTTTCTTCCTGTTTTAAAGCTTGACTTGAGGGTGTTACCCAGATTTCCGAAGGTGGGGTTTGTGCTTTCATCGTGGTCTGCTTAGCCCTCAGGGATTCTCATCATCAAGTTGCAATTTTGGGTTCCAGTAGCAAATGGAGCCTTGGACGTGGATTATGTGACCGGCTACAGGAAATCTTACGATTCAGGTTCCTTAGAGTGGGTGGACAGTGAGAGATTTATCAAGAAAAATGAATCTCAGAGTTAACATTCTAAGTGATGTCAACCTTCTACAAACAAAGGTGACGTCACACTGTCACTCTCCTCTCCAGATACTCCTTTCCCTTTGGCATGTGCTTGGTCAGAGCCGGACTGGATTTTCCCTTCGTCTTGTTCCCAGAAAACAGAAGGACATGTTTCCTTTTGGCTTTCACTCCTGCCTGTAAGGAGTTTACTTTTTCTGAGCCTCATTTCTCCCAATTTATAAACTGTCAGTTCTCTTTATTCTACAGGACACTTGTCGCAAGTAAATGAAAGATGAAGTGAAGGGACCTGGGCAAAGGACTTGGCTCAGAACACAGTCAATAAACTGTATTTTTTACCTGCCCTCCCAGTGCCGAGAGTCCTGGAAAGACTGTGTTAAACAAGGAACACCCTTTCCTGAAAGTTGGTTTCGGTCCTAGGCCGCTGAGCACCGTGCAGAGTCCGGAATGGACTTGCTGCTACCAGAACTCAGCAGGAGAGTGACGAAGACACACCTCATGTAGTTGTTGGGCAACATAAATTTTCCGAATGTGTTTTTGTCTTAAAACTTAAGTACTTAATGTCTTAAGACATAAATGTACTTAATGTATTAAAACTTTTGGTTTTTAGAAAATATACTGAAATCACTATAAAAAATCACTATTGATGATCTCTCTTGATTTATAGAGCATTCTTACGGTGACATTTGAAGTACCAGGAAATGCCAAGGAAGAAAGTCTGAATGTGTTTATTCAGGTGAGTGCGATGTGTAACTGGTAATGACTTACCATCGGTTTTGTTACATGGCTGTTGCTGGGAGCAATGGTTGGTCTCATTAAAATATGTCACTTGATCCAGAATCTTCTGTGGGAGAAGAATGTGAGAAACAAGGACGGAGACTGCATGGAGGTCATACGGCTGAAGGTACGGTGCAGTTTCACGTTTATCCTTAGGATGAAGGATGACCTTTCCGTTCTTGGCTGTGACACGCCACCGTATCTGGTTTTAAACAGCAGCACCGGTTTTAGTACAAACAATGTGGCGTGTTTTCATTTTCCCCTATTTCCATGGCTGAGCAGAAGCTTCGGCAGCCCCTGCACAGCGTGATGTGCGCGCAGGGCTGCCCTCAGCGGTGCGGCCGACGCGGCCCCCTCCTCCCGAGGGTTCGGAGCAGCGGGCGGGCGCCTTCCCCGGCGGTCCCCGCGGGAACCTGACCGTCTCCTTGCATTTAATTTTGCAAGGGCGCTTCGCTCGCCACAGGGAAGGAACGCCGGAAGTCGTGCTGCGGCCGGACCGGTGCTCGGTGCGCAGCGCCGGCATTCCGCGCTTGTTCCAGAAGGCCAGGAGGAAGCTGGCTGTGTATTTCGAAACCCATCCGTGTTACTAGGCATGTGGGGATTTATGTCCTGGAAGGTGTTTTTTCCGTGGGGCAGCGTGGTACGTTGTGTGCTTACCCACTCAGCAGTCATGTGTCTCTACTCCTGCATTTCCAGAACGTTCTAAGTGACTCGATTTTCCTGTTAGCAGCTGACTTCCCAGGGTCACTAGAGTGATGAAGGTTGAGACTATCAAGAAACCATTAAGGAGGCGCCCAGGGGGCTCAGTCGGTTAAGCGTCCAACCTCGGCTCAGGCCATGATCTCACGGTTTCCGGGTTCAAGCCCCGCGTCGGGCTCTGTGCTGACAGCTCAGAGCCTGGAGCCAGCTTTGGACTCTGTGTCTCCCCCTCTCTCTCAGAAATAAACATTAAAAAATTTAAAAAAAAAACCCCAAACCATTCGAGTTTGGATGCCCTCATTCCCTGTGCTGACGCTACCCGGATAGGCTGCAGAGCCCTGGTGACTCCGTCTGTCCCCCAGGGTCCCCACCCAGAGGGAGGACCCTACTCCCGCCGCTGCTTTAACACGGTAACGCCTCCTGGTCGGGAGCCTCACTGGGGACTGTCTCGGTCTGTGACCGCTCTGTCGCGGCCTCTGAACGGGGCGGTTCCTACGCAGCAGCCCTCCGGGCCCTGACGCTGCTGAGGCTGCCACGGCCACACACCGCAGGTGGTGGCTCGTCGCGCACCATCCGGCCAGGCTCTTGTCCCTGGGCGCGTGTCGGCGTTTCTGCGGCCCTCCGCCCTCTGTGGCTCTTCACTCGTCCTTGCTCTCATCACAGCCCCGCGAGCCTGGCCTCGCAGACTTCCTCTCCTCCCTGTTCTCCCTGCTGCCGGGGACTCGGTGCTCAGCGTGTCTAACGTGTCCACTCCGGTAGCGGCCGACACTCCCGGGCCCTTCGATAAGTAACACCAAATGATGTTCAGCGAATTCTTTACCGGGAGCGATCGCGTGATCAAATTAAGGTTTAAAAAGGAGAAAACAAAACTGGGCAAAGGAAACCAGGAAGAACACACACCGAAAATACACAAGTCCCCAGAACCACACCAGAATTGTGCGGCGGGAATGGCCATGAGCGGTTTGTCTCCTGCTGTTTTACAACATGTATATTAATTTAATAACAAATAAGTGTAACAAACATTATTTCAGAGAAATTATTTCATTCCCAGAGGAGCCAGTTTATCAGATACTTTGCTTCTTATTTCCACAAGTCAATATAAAATGAATTTTATCCAGGTAGATGTATTTTTTTAATTATTTCATCATTATCTGCTCCATTTATTGCAGCCCAGTCAAAAATTACCCCCCCCATCCTTTACCTCCTCAAATTTTCCCACTAAAACTGTGAAACAAGATAAAATCCTTAAAAGTAGAAAAATCAGTAGAATTCGATGCATGTTTTAGCATTTGGTTGTTTCCACTTTTATTATAACACTGAAAGGACATCCTAATACATGCATTAGTTTTATCATAAAAATGGATTTTTAGAAAAAAACATGGTGTACAAATGCTTGAAATTTAAATTTAAAAATTGGAGGCTTTAAGAAGCTATTGCTGTAAGGCACAAATAACTAGATGTAAGTAATTTTCACAGCATCTTTCTGGGTTTGTATTTAAAATGGAATAGGAACAATCCGTTAACACGCTCTGCTGTAAATTTGAACGAGGCTGATTGGTCGCTGTCCTCTGAGCAGGGGCTGGTGTCCATCAAGGACAAAGTCAGACAGGTGATTGTCCAGGGTGTGCACGAGCTCTATGACCTGGAGGAGACCCTGCTGAGCTGGAGCGACGACACAGAGAGAACAAATCGATTGGTTCTCATCGGTAAGTGAAATGGGTCCGTTTCTAAAGCAGAGTAAAATACATATTGGAAAGTGATGTAGTGTGCCAAACCTAAGGGGTATTGACTGTCGGAACCCCTGTGATTCATTAACATATTTGTCTTCTTCGTAAGAACCATTAGGCATTTTACTCTTCTCGGCAAACAAGTTCAGAAAAGTAATTAATCGAAATGCCAGTTTGGTTCGAAGATTATCAAGCCTTTAATGATTTGGAATTGACAGGCAAGCTGTCATTTTAATAAGCATAATATAATCACCATATTGTGTTCTGTCTACAGGCAGGAATTTAGATAAGGAGATCCTTAAACAACTATTTATAGCCACTGTGACTGAAGCGGAAATGCGGTAGACTGCACATTTCACAGAGGAGCAAGTTTGCCCGTGACACTGAAGCATTTCTCATCAGAGGGACTGGGTGACAAGTCGGGAATACATTTCCTACAGGTTATGTTTCAAGCATCTGTTCTTTGCATTCTGATACGAATTCCAGTGTACTTCAGTGTTTATTTTATGGAACATGTAAAGTTTAGTAAATAAGTACTGTAAAACATTTGACATTTATACAATAAAATGTAATATTCTCTGAAGTGGTTTTTTTTAATGTTTATTTTTGAAAGAGAGAGCACGCAGGGGAGGGCAGAGAGAGAGAGAATCCCAAGGAGTCTCTGCACTGACAGCATGGGGCTCAAACTCACAAACTGTGAGATCATGACCTGAATCCAAAAGCCGGATGCTTAACCAACTCAGCCATCGGCCGCTGCTGTTTTTTTGTCGTTTGCTTTTTTTTTTTTAATAGATGTTTCACAGAAGTATCTGTCAGAATTGGCTTTGGAATTTACATATGCTGAATTTTTCACCCATGGAAATTATTTACAATCATAATGATAAAACTTAACGTCAGCTTTGAACAAAGAACTGCAGCCGATTGCGTATTTTATTAACACAATTAAAAAAATAACGTCACCGTTTTCACTGAAGGAAATAAAAGTCTTGTAGACGTAGGAGTGGAAGAAACGGGAGTCACGACAGCAGCCGTCTCTCGTTCTCAGTTCCAGGCTTTACCGGTGGAGTGACGGGCCTTGAACCCTTTACTCTGTAACACGTTCATACGATTCCGATTTCAGAGCTTTCCATGTCCAGTAGATTTTCCTGCTGGTATTAAATTCATCTTTGTTGTTTTGAACTTCTTTAATTTTCAGTATAAGCTAGAAACTGCCGAGGTACAAAACTCTGGAGGAAACCACGGACAACCTATGACAACTTTCTACCGTTGGTGGCTAATGAGTACGCAGCGGCCTGCTTACCCATGCTGTTAACGGCCAGGTCAGCATAACTGTATAACTGTGTTCAGACTGTGAGAGAAAAGCATTAGATGGCATTTTAAAAAGAGCTTTTCCAAAGTAATGATTAAATATCAGAAGGATGTCAAGATGGTTTTTTGGAAAAGGTTTTTTTTTTCCCAGAATTTTCAACGAAAGAGTTAAGTTTCTGTGTCTGGAATGGTTCCAGCGGTCAGAGGCAGGCTGGCTGATCAGATCGTCTGTCTGTCTCTTCCCCTGCATTCTGTGCCTTTTGTACATACCCCAGTTCTCTTCCTCCATGTGCCTCCCGGGTCCCATCTCTTGAATCCGTGGTTGAGACAATCCATGCTTACTTCGTGGCAGCAGATCGCCCAGTAGAAATGCAGATGAATTTGGTGTCCAATCTGGGTTTTACTTTCAGTTCTGCTGCTGCTTGGTTCCTCAGTCTTGTGCTGAGTACTTTCTCAAGATCAGTGTCCTTGTTTATTGAACAGAGTACTTTCTCCCAGATCGGTGTCCTTGTGCACAGAGTACTTTCTCCCAGATCGGTGTCCTTGTGCACAGAGTACTTTCTCCGAGATCGGTGTCCTTGTGCACAGAGTACTTTCTCCCAGATCGGTGTCCTTGTGCACAGAGTACTTTCTCCGAGATCGTCTCCTTGTTTATAAAGTGGGCGGCGTCATTTCAGGCATTCAGGGTTGTGAGGTTTGCATAGGTTTGCATCACACCTAGTGGAGGCTGCATACATTCTTTTTCCCAACAGTATAAAATTTGATGTGTTTTATGAATAATGTTGCCACAGTAATAGTTCATAATGTTCTTTGGCAGATAATAAGTATCTAGGGTCATCTGCTTGCAGCCATGAGAGCGCGCTTATAGTTACTTGTCCTGCTGTGGGAGAAATGTTTGAAATACTGTTAATCTGTACTCTTAAAAATCTGCATCTATCAAACTCCTAAGTATTTTTTCTTTAAAATATATTAACATTTAAATATTTTGTATTATGTGAGTATTGACTGACCACACTGGTGTCGTAAAAATTACAGGTGTCACAAGTGAATCAGTTTCCCCTGACTTTTCTCCTTCAGTCGCTGACACTCCTTGGGGGTGAGCAATGTTGTCAGCTTCGTGTCTGCCCTTTTACGTGTTTCTTTTCACTTACACACACGTGGCTGACGTTGTGGCCCAAAATGCATGATTTTTTTCAGTGTAAGCTGCTGCTTATGGAGATGTAGGAGCTAGCCATAAATATCCTAAAGGAAGGAGTTTATTTTCATAATGTGTGTATTTTATTTTACTTTTTTAATTTTTAAAAAATGTTTTTGATAGAGACAGAGTGCAAGTGGGGGAGGGGCAGAGAGAGAGGGAGACACAGATTCCTAAGCAGGCTCCAGGCTCTGAGCTTTTAGCACAGAGCCCGACTTGGGTCCAGGACCTGAATTTATGACCTAAGCTGAAGTCAGATGCTTAACCTACTGAGCCACCCAGGCGCCCCTTACTGTGTGTATTTTAAATAAAACATTCGTTCTTTATATATTGTAATGCACTTGGCTTTTTAAAAAATTCAGCTGTTAGACCTTTTCCCTTAGCAGTGCATATGAATACGTCTTGTTCTTTAATTGCTGCATAGAAATTCATAGGATTTGCATAGAATGCATTCGTTTAAAAAGTCATTTATTGAGAGCTTCTACTTTGCTCAGGTTTGAGCTCTGGGCTGAAACTGCACAGGACAGAGAAGGGCCACGTTCTTACAGTGTTTACAGTTCGGTGGAGGGACGTAAATAAATTAGAAAATAAGAGGAAAATAAGGTGGATAACAGGACTGGGCAGTCCTGGAAAGCCTCCCTGAGGAGACATGGGTGTTGGTTGCGGACGGAGTTAAAAGGCACGCTGCACAGGGGTGGGGAGGGGAAGGTTCCTAGTAGTGGAGCCGCCTTTTAGGCCTTTTAGGTGCCAGCCCGCACAGCGAGGTGCAAGACCGGCCTGAAGCGAGAGTGGCAGAGGGTGGCAAGCTGGGGTGCGGGGTGGAGATGGGAGCTGGGGCCAGGCTCGCTGCTCCTGGTGGGACAGAGCAGAACATCTGGTCTATTCCAAGTGCCCTTGGCAACTGGCTGAAGGCTTTTAGGCTGGAGAAGCATTGTCGTGATTTGTGATAGATCCCTGTGGCAGATGAATCAGCCCTTAACTGTTCTGGAAACTGCAAATGGTCTGCGGTGAACATTATGGCGCAGTGTGTCTCTTTGTTCCTACGTGAGGATGTTTCTCTAGAATCGATGCGTGCGTGTGGAACCACTAGCTTCTGGGATGTGCACGTGTGAACTTCTTAATAGATCCTGATCTCCAAAATGGCTGGAATTTTCAGCCTTATACAGTAGGGGATGAGAGTGTTCGTTTTTCTGAACCCAGTTAACCCCTGTACCCTTTGCATCTCACTGTGGGGCTTGACCTCACAACTGTGCGATCATGACCTGAGCCTAAATCAAGAGTCAGATGCTTAACTGACTGAGCCACCCAGGCGTCCCCGCATTGCCTTTAATTTTCAGAGTGCAATGGAGAGAAACCAGACATCATCATCCTTTCTGTAGATTAGAAAGTTTGGTTTTTCATACGAGGACAGCATTTTGTGAGCACCTAGTGCTCACAAAAAAAAAGCCAGATTCGTCCCCAAATACGACAGAGCGCCTGCTGTGCACAAGGCTGGGTGATAGGATGGGACCATACGAGTTTCTTTTCCCCCCCTGAGTGACTTGGCATAAAGCAGTCCTGCCAGAGCACTCAGTTAAAGAGACAGTTAACAGTGATAAAGCTCTGTTTTTAGATGGGCATGTTTTGTGTGACAACTTTATTTAGATATAATTTGCACACAATAAACTTTACCCTTAAATTTTTTTTCAATGTTTATGTTTTGAGAGAGACAGAGTACGAGCAGGGGAGGGGCAGAGAGGGGGAGACACAGAATCCGAAGCAGGCTCCAGGCTCTGAGCTGTCAGCACAGAGCCAGAGCAAGCCTCAATCTCACAAACCCTAAGATCATGACCTGAACCGAAGTCGTTAACCAACTGAGCCACCGAGGCACCCCTAAACTTTACCCTTTTAAAATGCACAACTCATAGCTTTAGTAAATCCACCATATCTAAGACTAGAACGTTTTCATTACTCCCCAACAAACTACCCGTTGGTGGTTACTCCCCATTTCCCCCTGCTCCTAGCCCCCAGCAGCCCCCACTCTACTTTCTGTAACTGGCCCAGTCAGACTCCTTTCACTTACCGCGGTGTTTCCAAGCTCCATCCATGTTGTAGCATGTCTCAACACTCTTTTTCTTTTTATCGCTGAATAAAAGTCTACATACCACATTTTGTTTATCCATTCATCTTCTGATAGGCATTTGAGTTTCTCCTTTTTGGCTATTAGGCCTTGCCTCCATGTTTAAATTTTTAAACGAATGTAATTTTCAGAACAGTTTCAGATTTACAGGAAGATGGCACAGACGGTACAAGATAGAATTACAGGTGGTACCAGTTCCCATATCCCCCCCGCCCCCGCTAAATGGCACGTTTGTTACATTAATGGACTGACACGTTATTATTAACTAAAGTCCATTGTTTATTCAGAGAGCCTGTTCAGATAGCCTGTCATCTTTCCGTTCCAGGATGCCATCCAAAACTCCACATGCAGTGAGTTGTCATGTCCTTGTAGACGCCTCTTGGCTCAGACTGTCGTCGTTTTGGTGACCTTGATAGTTTTGAGGATGGTTGTATCAGGTACATAAGATGCTTCTTTATTGAAATTTGTTTTTCTCCTGATTACATGGGCTCTGGAGAGCAGGATCACAGAGCGCTGTTTTTATCACATCATATTTTGGGGATGTACTATCAAAGGGTTTATGACTATTGATACAAGCATTTGTCACCTGATGACCTGATTGAAGCATTTGTGATATTTCTCCACTAATAAGGATCTTTGGAAGGATCTGCACTGCCTGTGGTAAAAGAGTGAGGAATGCTTTCCCCCCATTTAATTTTTTGGAATCTTTTTCTTTTTAGCAAGTTTTCCGTCCAGCATGGGGCTTGAACTCGGGACCCTGGGTTTAAGATTTGCATGCTTGGGCGCCTGGGTGGCTCAGTCAGTTAAGCGTCTGACTTCTGCTCAGATCATGATCTCGCGGTTCGTGGGTTCGAGCTCCACATCGGGCTCTGTGCTGACAGCTCTGAGCCTGGCGACTGCTTCAGATTCTTTGCCTCCCTCCCTCTCTGCCCCTCCCTGCTCACGCTGTCTCTATCTCTCATAAATAAATAAACTTAAAATTTAAAATAGATTTGCATGCTCTACTGACTGAGCCAGCCAAGCACCTGTCTTTCCTCCCATTTATTAATTTACTCAATCATTTAGTCTTTATCAGTACGGACACACACCCGAATATTTATGTTATACTCTGGGTTGCAATCTAACTACTACTTGCTGGAATTGTGCCAGCTTTCACCACAGGAGACTTTCATTTGGTCTCCTGTGCCCCCTTTGACAAATACCTCTGTCATTGGAGGTTCTTTTTTTTTTTTTTTTGCCTTTAGTTTTCTCCTTTCATTTTTAAATAGCCCAAATCCCCCTAGAAGTTGACTTTAGGCAAACTAACAATACTCCCTTCCCAGGTAAGGGACTGGCAGGATGTGCCTCACCTGGGGGGGGGGGGGGGGGGGGGGGGGGGGGGGGGGGGGGGGGGGGGGGTCGATGGCAGGCTGCTGGACCTGGATGGAGTCTGAGGTTAAATAAGACACCTGTCACTTCCCCCCGGGCCTGAGTTTAGTCGTCCCCTAGTAGTAATCCGTGAACCCGGGACTCAAACACAAATCCCTTAGGCTCACAAGCCCTGTCATTTGCCCTTCAGCCTACCTGTGACTGAGAGGGTGAGAATCTCAGGAGTAGGACTTAAGCTTTTAACATCCTTTAGAGAAAGCAGTTTTCAAAATTTTATCCTGAAGGAACCAGCTACTTTAAACTATGTTTTTGTTCTATTTTGCTCATTTTAGCTAGCTTCTGATTTCTGGCTGGAAATTCATTATCATTTACAAATGCTAATCGCAGACTTACTAGGACCATCAGTGGCACTTATGCTGCATTTTACTCGATGCCTCCTCAAATTCTTTTCCCAGGTAGGTGGGTATTATGTTATGAATAGCCAGTCGCTCAGTATTTCACCAGAAGACCCCTATTTATACAACACACATGAAGTTATATTCCACTGGACTGCTACTCTGGACTCTGAGCATAAGATTTAAATGAAGCCAGTCTAAAAATCGCTACTTTCCCAGGATGTCGGGTGAGTGAATCAGCAGTTCTCTGCCATGGCCCTCTTTCCTGGTGTAGGAAATGCCGACCTCCCTCGTGATTTAGGCAGAGGCACTGTACCTTTTCCTTTGCCTTGTTATTGTCATTAATTTTTTTGTTAAGTAGCCCCAGTGTGGGGCTTGAACTCACAACATTCAGATCGAGTCGAATGCTATAGAATGCTATACTAACTGAGCCACCCAGGTGCCCCTGCCTAGTTTAGGTTTTAACTTTAATATTTATTATTATAGTAAAAGTGCTTAAGGTTGAATTTAGGGAAAAAAGAGAGAGAGAGTGAGAGAGAGAGCACATGTCTGAGAGATTGTGTCCGTTGGTATTGGGAGGCTATTTTTGTGAAAACAGGATTTTTCACCCTGGCTCTTTACTAGTATAGAATGTGGCAAAAACCAATTTAGTTGGTGATGGACATTTCATTGTTTTATGAAACCCATTTTAGTCACCAGAAGTCTATCTATCAAGACCGTGACATAAAATGTATTTTATCCTGTGGTTAAGTGTTCAAATAAGCTTGGGACTCACTGATGCGAGGGGACTTCTTTCTGGCGCTCCTGTTTTCCTTCTACCTTGAACTTCCACAACTTAATGCCAGGACATTTCAGCCTTTTCTGAGAGCCTGAGTTGGGGAGCTGAGGCGGGAGCCCTCCCTCCCAGTCCCCTGAGCTCGCGGATATAGTCAAGAATGCTTAAGAATGAAGAAAAGTTCAGATCATCATTCTGGATGGGCACGGAATCCGCCAATGAAAAAGGGGTGAAGCTATGAAACCGGAAAACATACTCGTAGGCTTTCTTTTACAAACGCAGTAGACATTTAGTGCCCCCCCCCCCATTTCCATCATCCAGGGGAGAGGTCCGAATATCAAGGTGGCCACAGATGGTCGGCTGCCCTATTTTCCTACCTCTTCTATTTGCAGCGCTTTCCACGCGCTTTCACAGCGCGTCTTCCTGGGTGGCCGGCGGGTGCCAGGAAAGGAAGCTGGAGGTTCTTGCCTTGTGGGGTAACGTGCGTGAACCCTCATCATTGGACTGCGTCCAGAGGAAGTGGGGGAGCGCTCAGAGGCAGGGGGGAGGGGGCATCGAGGAGGGGGGTGGTCAACCACTCAAGGAGCTCCGAGAAAAGGCAAAGTGCGTCTTTGTTGGACGGTGTTGGCAACGAGGAGAAACCAACGGAAGACAAGACCACCACCCAAAGGACAACGGCAAGCCTTCCTGCTTTGGGGAGCACGCCGAGCCGCGGCCTCCAGCCCAGACCCCCTCGAGGCAGGGGAGCAGCCGGCACCGCCCCTGCGTCCTGCGCGACCGGCTCCTCCATGAACTTGCCCGACCCCGAACCCCTCGGCTCCACACCGCGGCGCAGCCTCCGGGGCTCCGACGGGGAGGACGCTGAGATCGACATCCTGGGAGAGGAGGGAGAGGAAGGCCAGGAGGAGGAGGAGGGAGGCGAGGCGGGGCAGAGCCCGCGGTTGCCCGGGCCGCCGTCCCCGCCGGGGGCGCGGGAGGCGCGGCGGGGCGCCCCGGCCGACGCCAGCCTCGGCCCCGAGGCCCGGGCCCCGGGCGGGCGGGCGGCGGGCCGACAGCCGGCGAAGCCGCCCTACTCGTACATCGCGCTCATCACCATGGCCATCCTGCAGAGCCCGCACCAGCGCCTCACGCTCAGCGGCATCTGCGCCTTCATCAGCGGCCGCTTCCCCTACTACCGCCGCAGGTTCCCCGCCTGGCAGAACAGCATCCGCCACAACCTGTCGCTCAACGACTGCTTCGTCAAGGTCCCGCGCGAGCCGGGCCACCCGGGCAAGGGCAGCTACTGGAGCCTGGACCCCGCCTCCCGCGACATGTTCGACAACGGCAGCTTCCTCCGGCGCAGGAAGCGCTTCAAGCGCCACCGGCCGCCCCCGGGAGCCCACCTGCACCACCCCTTCCCCCTGCCCGCCGCGCCCGCCGCCGCCCTGCACGGCCCCTGCCCCGGCCTGCTGCTCGGGAGCCCGGCCCCGCCGCCCCCGGGCCCGGGGCCCTGCGCCGCCGCCGCCTCCGGGAGCCGCCCGTGCGCGCTGCTGCACCCGCACCCGCTCCGCTACCTGCTGCTGTCGGCCCCGGCCTACGCCGAGCCGCCCGGGAAGGCGCCAGGCGCGGACCCCGCCGCCCCCGGCGCCCCCTCGGCCGCGCGGCCCTCCCCGGGCTCCCGGCCTTGGGAGGAGGGCAAGGGGTCGGCGACGCGGCCCGGGGACGGGTGCACCCCCTTCAGCATCGAGAGCATCATGCGAGGGGTCCGGGGAGGAGGGGGGACGAGGTCCGCGCAGAGCCTGCCCCCGAGCCCGTGGGGCTACTGCCACCTGCTGCCGCGCTCGCCGTGCCTGGTGCCTCACGGGGCCGCGTCCCCTTTGCTGCAGGTGTCGGCTGCAGCCGCGGCGTCCGCCGCCCGGACGAGGTTCGAGCAGCAGCCGCGGCGGCAGGACGGCGCCGGCGGCTGCGCTCCCGGCGAGGGCGCTCTGCTCGGCCGCCCGCTGTCCGCCCCCGCGGCGCGCCTGGGGTGTCCGCCCGGAGCGGGAGGCGGCGGGCGGACCGCGGCGGACGGCCTCTCCGGCGGCAGGGAGAGCGTCTTGCCGGCCTTCTGAGCAGCACCCGCACCCTGTCCTGGCGCGGACTGGGCCGGACACCCCTGGGGCCGAGCCGGAGGACGGCTCTCCGCGCGGCACCCCTGCCCGGCGCGCACCGCCCTGCAGGGCGCGGACCACGCGGGTGCTCCCGAATCGCGCCTCGGACCCGTCGCAGACTGCACGGCGGCGCGGATCGCTGCAAAGTATTTACAGAGGGAAAGTTCGACAGTGTTCGGACAACCCGGCCGTAAACTTCCGATGGCGTCCTCTCTCGCCCTCTCTTTTCCAGCCTCCCGTTGTGGCTTCCAGGGCTTTTCCGATTACCCATTTCCAGAATACGAGCGTCAGTGGGACACTGTTCCAGTATGTAAAAAAAAAATAATAAAATAAGTGCCCAGTGCACAACCTTCGCTCCCCAGGAATTGAAAATATTATTCCCAAGTCAAGTGCAAAATACTTGTTCTTTATGTCTTCCTGAAATCGATGTGTAATATAGACTTTTAATTTTAAAGCATTTATTTCTAGTAGGTGTGTCTGATTGCCATCTTCCGTGGAAGGATGTTAAAATTAAAGCTAGTGATAAAGACCAAATAAAATGCTAAGTCACTACACTATATTATTTATTTCGTATTTACTTCTCAATAATCGCTTTCTAAATGGAACTTCTTTTCCAACTTAGTTTTCCCTCCCAAACAATTTAGGTTTAGTATTCGTATTCGTTACAGGTATCAGAAACAATCTTCCAGACTGATTTTCAAAACTTCGAATGTTTGAAGTGGAAAAAAGTCCTTGGTTCTAAAATACGGTATTTAGAATTGATAAAAATCTGTAGAAGAGAAAGAATTGGAGGGAAATGTAAATACATTTTCCATTTGTTTTCGTTTTTATAAAGATGCTGATTTTACACCTGAAGAAAGTAGGGCGTCACTTGAGATCAACTTAGAAGGCAGTGGCCAACATTTCCTAGGGAAAAAATAAAAGGCATTAAAAAAAAAGCATTAGAATTTCCAAAAGCAGGTCCACGGAAAACGAAGTATCAAGTGAAGCGTTGGTGTTCTGGACAATTTACAATGAATTTTTCTCCCCAGATGGATCCCTTCTAAGGGCGCGTGGTCCCTTTCTTCAGGACAGAAAGAACTTTGTGGTTTCGAAAAGAATTTCTGAAAGAACTTTGCAGCCAGCAGGCCTCGGGGGAGCGGGTGGGCGGGGAACAGGACGAAAAGCCCACCAGGAAGTACTGCGCGGGGCAAACCCGTTCCTGGGGACCCCGCCGCACTGCGGTCCCCTGGGTTCTCCTTTCAGCAGGATTACATTCCTTGCCGCAGCACAAGTCACTCGGAAAGTGTGAGAAGGTCGTTCCCCTCACTACTCGGCTGTTCCAGCTGTGAATTTCTGGTTCCTGGAGGGAGGGAAGCCCTAGACACACATTTTTACAGTTGTTCAGTTGGTCCACTTTTACCCCAGTTTTTCATCTCCTCCCCATCTCTTCGAACTTTCTGACAAGTCCTGCCTTCGATCCTCACCTCCTCCCGGCTTGCAGTAGTACGGTTCTGGGGACATTCTAGAAGGTTCCCAAGCCCAGCGCGTGGGAGCCTCCTAGACGCTGGCTTCCATTTTCCCTCCGCCCAGCACGCGCAGTGCAGTCCGGCTCCTCGGGGCCCCGCCAGTTCCCTGCTGTGGCCCCGACGCGCGGCGACCCGAAAGCCCCTTCTCCCCCCCCCCCCCCCCCCCCCCCCCCCCCCCCCCGCAGCCACGTTCCCTTCTCAGGTTTTTGCCCGGTCCTGTCTCACCCTGGGCACCCAGGTTTGAGACCCGTTTAGCTGATTCTGCAGGTCTGGGGCTATCTGTGTTTGGCAACAAGCCATAATAAAGGGAGCCTGTTTCACGCCAAGAACCCTCCCCTTCCCATGCCCCATGCCAACTCCTCGTTGCCCTTCGGGCCCTTTCCACGCCTACGTGCGTTCTTTTATTCAGTCCACAAACTTCGTAGGAGGGACAGCCCAGAGGCGACCCTCGAGGCTGACCCGGTGTCTTCCTTCCCTTTGCCCGGTGTCTGAGGGTTCAAGCCGGCCCAAGCCGGTCCCCCACGCTCCTACTTTTTATACTCTCTACCCAATGAAACCATATCGAACGATGAATTTTCAAGAAAACCGCCCGTTCGGTGGGAGAGCGAATTGGACGTGTCCGCCTGGCGGGAAGCCCAGCGCCCGCGCGCACAGGTGGGGTTTACGTGGGGCCCGCGGGGTGACCCGCCCGGCACCCCACCCCCATTGGTGAGGACGAGCCCTCACTGCAGGCGGGGCGCCGCGGGGGGCCTGCGCGGGCGCGTCCGGAAGCCGGCTCCATCGAGGCCGCAGCGCGGGGCTGTTGTGAACCCTGCGTGGCGCGCTCGGCACAGAGCTTCAGAGTTGCGGGGTTGCCTTCGACCTTCGGGCTCGTCTTCTTGAGGCCCGGCCGACTCGAGGCTTCCAGAGCGGCTGGCGAAGCGGCCTCTACGGACCTGGGGCGAGGGCTGGAGGGAAGCCGGGGAAAGCGACGCTCCCTCGGGGCCCACCGGCGGATAGTAACACTAATCACTAGTGATCACGGCTAACCGTTATCCCCTGTTTCCTGCCTGCCAGGCTCTGGGCTCCCCTTTAACCCTCCCAGCACCCAGTGCCAAAGACACGCTCGAGTTCCCATTGCATAGGCAAAAAGTTTGCGACCTGGTGAAATTGAGAAACTCGCCCCAAGCCCCTATTTGGTTTCTGAATCACTAACCCTGTGGGCGCCCTAGACCTTCCCCAGCCTGGGCCTCGGACGCGTAGCGGAGACCTGAGCCTAAAAGGGGCGGGTCCCCAAACCCTCCCTCCCGGCCCCCTGCCCCAGGCCCGGCGTGCCTGGAAGCGCATTTCTGCCCCCAGGACCCCGCCCCCAGCTCGCGCCGTCGGTTCCCCAGCGCAGTGCGCCGCGCTCTGGCGAAGAGCTGGGGCTGGGCGGTGGGAAGGTCACGGCCGAGAGGGCCCTTGGCCACGCCCGGATCCTCGTGGAACTCTCAGACTCGACCCGAGACGGCCAGCGAGGAGGCAGCGGAGTCCTGAGAGTGGGTTTTTCCTCCCCAGGTGGGTTTTCGTCCCCATTCCCCTGGTGAACCCCGGAACCCAGACACCCCTGGACGTAGATGCCGGCGGCACTGCGCCCCCCAATCTGCCTGCGGGCCCGCAGCCGCCGTCAGCCCCCGGCGGTGGAGGTCGGAGGATCGCGGCCCCTAGCCGCCCCTTCAGCCCGCGTTTCCTCTCGGGAATCTTGACCCTGCGCTCCAGTTTGCGCCCCGCGCCCCGCCCTGGATCTGGAGGGCACGCGAAAGGGTTGTGATGTGGCGGCACCCTGCCTGGGGAGAGGCTAGGGAGGGGTGGCGACGCTGGGCTGGGGCAGGGCCAGCCCTCAGTTCACCCTCAGGTCGGAAGGGCCCAGCCCACTGGCCTGGAGGTGGAGGTGGGGGCCCCTGCTGGGAAGGAGAGGGGGCGTCTGGCAACCCGGGGACTGCGGTGGCCGAATGCGGCCAGCCTGTGTGTGCCCTGTGCGTCGTGGGCCGCATGCTCCGCGCAGGTGCGAGGAGGCGCGTCGGGGGCTGTGACGTTCTCCGCGCCCTGACCCCGCGTACTTGGGGCGTCCACCGCGTTTCGAAATATTCATGGGAATGTAGTTAATGACTCCCGCTAATCTCCTGCCTGCCTAAACCAGACGCCTCTGCTCCTTTCGTTTGAGTTAGAAGCAGTCAGGGCAGACAATCTCGGGAAACAGCAGACACTACGAGAAAAGGAGAGCTAAGGGGCCATAAGACCTAACACGGCTGGGAGGGAGGTCGAGCGAATTTCATTTTTGCAGATTTTGCCCCAGCTCACGGCTGCTTCACCACATTTCATGGAAAACGGGAGGGGGCTCAGCTCTCATCCCCACCCCACCCCCGCGCCCCAGCATTTAGAAAGAGTGTTCAGAACGGTCTTCGCACTTGAACATCTGATTCCAATCGAACTGTGATCTTACTCTGCGAACGCCACCCACCTGTAATTTCGACAAGAATGGTTTAGTGTTAATGGCTGTTTTTTTCATATCATCATTGAAATTACTTAAACGTGCGGTAAGCGTCCATTGATTCCATACACACCACTTGGTTCAAAAAAACTTAAAATTGGTGATAGCTAAAAACCAACGTTTGCCACCCTTCCTGCCCACCCTCCCCCTGCAAAACAAAAAAACAAAACAACAACAGGTGAAAAAGACGGAAGAGACGCGGATCCAATCTGAAATTCAGTTCTTTCTACTTTAACACAATCAAGGCTTATATGTCAAAATGGATGCTTATGAAAGAAATACCTGGATATAAACTTCATCTCTTACTTATTCTTACAATGCAGGCATATGTTTATTGAAATCAGTAATTAAGAACAGTTGGGGATAGTTGTGGTTTATTGAGCTGGTGAAGCAGTTCCTACTACTAAATACAGGCAAAAAGAACGATGAGATTAAGTTAAATTTAAGAGATTTCATTTTCTTCAGATACTAGAATTTTCTATGTATAGTTATGTCCGTATTTAAAGACAGATGTAATAACCAATAGTTCTGAAAATTAACATGACTGTTATAGTAGTATCTGAGGTGTGTCTTGGATAGGAGACTTTGGGGTGTGTTTTTAGCAGTGTCTGTGTTTCTCTCAAATTTTACGGCTTTTTGAAACATATACCATGGAAACTTCCAACCATACACAAAGTGAAAGAGGTGAGTTTAATTAACCTCCCTGTACCCCTCCACCGGGCCAACCTTATTTCGTCTTTAACCCTCTCACAGTCCTCTTCCTACTGGGTTATTTTGAATCAAATTCCAGGTATCCCGTCCTTTCGCCCGTAAATATTGTTGACCATTTCTCCCAGTGCAGCCACAATACCGTTACCACACCAGAGTAACTAACAGCATCGACATCTGAATGGTCTCAAAGCATTTTTGTTTAGCTGGTTGGCTACACACTAGTTAGGGTGCAAACAGCGATACGGATTAGGATACAAACAAGGGCCGTGTGTAGTGGTTGCTACGTGTCTTCTGTGTCGGTGAGGTTTTTCCTCATTGCACTGCGTTTTTGTTGTTGCAGAAACTGGATTATTTGCCTGGAAGAATTTGACATTCGGGATCTTATGGTTACAGGCAACATCTTTCCGGTAAGGTCTTCTCAAGCATGTGCTTATTTATTTAGATTTTTAAAAAATTGTTTTTATAGTTTATTTATTTCTGAGACAGAGCATGAGTGGGGGAGGGGCAGAGAGGGAGGGAAACACAGAATCCGAAGCAGGCTCCAGGCTCCTAGCTGTCAGCACAGAGCCCGACATGGGGCTTGAACCCATGAACCGTGAGATCATGACCTGAGCCAAAGTCAGATGCTTATCCGACTGAACCGCCCAAGTGCCCCCATTTATTTAGACTTTCAAATAGTAGCAGATAATAGTACTATTTGTAGAGGGGCAGGGTGTAGTCAAGATACCTTGAAGAGTCCACTGTTGAGAGAATAAATCTTTATCAGGGGAAGCATGCCTCTGGGAAAGCTTATGTGAAAATTTCCGAAATCTACAATTATTAAAAAAAAAAAAAAGATTATTTTCTGCGGTTCCCTTAGCTGGCTCCATAGGTGAAGTACGTGACTCTTGATCTTGCGGCGATAGAGTTCGAACCCCATGTTGGATGTAGGAGACTGAGTACTTAAAAATACATTTTCCATGTACTTATGGAAACATAAAATTACCAATCAAATATTTCTAAATCTAAAATTTCAGTGTAAAAACTTGAAGCCTGTCCTCTTTTGGCATGAATGAAACTCTTTATGCCTTCAAGTTCCAAAGGCATTTTATGCGTCAAAATTGTATGTTGTATATTACTTTGTATTTTAGAATGAAAACCTGGTAATAGTGAGGGCCAGAGTAGGGTACATAATAGAGTGTAGATTCTGTGCCCATGAGAAGAATTTTCTATTGAGAACTATTAAGATAGTTCTCAATTAAATGGACCCAGGATGTGAGAGAAATTAGATTGGACCAGGAAAAAAAAGTTTAATAAAAGTGGAAAAAAGCCATCTTTTGGGGGCTTCTATTACTTAATAAGGGCACACCCTAAGTAAAATTTCTATATCTATTCTTCCCTTGTATATTGGACTTGTATGATCTCATTTGTCTCATTCTGCAGTTATTTGCAGAGGTTTCTTTTTTTTTTTTTAATAATTCTTTAAAATGTTTGTGTATATTTGAGGGAGAGATAGTGTGAATGATGTAGGGGCAGAGAGAGAGGGAGACAGAATCTGAAGCAGGCTCCAGGCTCTGAGCTGTCAGCACTAAGCCTGATGTGGGGCTTGAACTCATGAACCGTGAGATCATGACCTGAGTAGACACTTAACCGACTGAGCCATCCGGGCGCCCCTGGAGGTTTCTGCACTATGCACTCTCTGGAATCCCTGTGAAGGTACAGACCAGGTCTTACCCATCTTTATATCTCACCTTGCTGGAGTTCGGCTCCAGCAGGTCCAGGGGTCCCTGAAGGAGGGACAGTGTCAGTGAAAGAGAGTGAGAGAGTCTTGGTTTCTCTCTGATCACCAGGCAGGCATCTCTGCACTGACCGGAGAGTCAGCTTCATTTATGGAAAAAATGTATGGGGTACAAAACAGAAGTGGCAATTGCCTTAGACAATGATTTCTGATGACAGATTTCTTTGGCATGTAAAAATTTCCCAGAACATAGACTAGTAGAAGACTCATGAATCATCTTTATCAACAGTGATTGATGTAGGTGACTTAGATGCTTATCATATGGGAAAGGAAGGTATCCTCAGCATTCAAATACAAGGCAATGTTCTTAGCATAGCAAAGGCAAAAGTTAGTTCTTTGTGATCAAGGGTCAACAGCCTGTTTCCTTGAGGGGAAGAAAAACATTTTCTCAGGAAATGTAATATTTGCTCCCATAAACACAAAAGAAGAAATTCCTATAATAAGTTCCTTCACAAGGTACAGTTAACATATTTTTAGGATAAGGGGGCAAGTCACTCCTGATACCAGTCAACACGGTGCCTTAGGGGTCGGTGCTCAAGCAAAATTAATTGAGTGGGGGTGGCTATGGGTCGCCATTTGATGGTGGGAAGCCCCCGCCTTGCAAACCCGCCTTACCTCACAAGGAGTTTTCCTCAACTTAGTGAGTTCAGAAAATGGCTCCCAACATCAAATCCCATCGTATTGTCAAAAATACATGTGAAATTAATTAAATTAGTTGTATCTATAATAATGGTAAGTGTGTGAGAGGGTGTTCATATATTGGCATAATTTTTTTAAATGTTTGTTTATTTTTGAGAGAAAGGGAGAGAGAGCATGAGTGGGAGTTTAGCAGAGAAAGAGAAGCAGACACAGAATCCAAAGCAGGCTCCAGGCTCTGAGCTGTTAGCACAGAGCCCAGTGCGGGGCTCGAACTTGGGAATGGTGAGATCACGACCTGAGAGGAAGTCAGACGCTTTAACCAGCTGAGCCACCCAGGCGCCCCCTCCCTCTGCCTTTTTTTGTCATAATCTTTTAAAATGTCTGTTTTTGAAAGGGTGTTCATATACTGGGCTCTGTTTTGGGCTTAGATGGAGATAAATTTTCAAATTGCCAATATTGTTTGAAAATTATTCATTTAGAACAGATAGAGATTTTAGGTAAGGCTGGATTGTATGTTTGAATACCTTAATTAGTAGGTCACGTTTCCTAACCTTTTGATACCTGTTTGGTAAGCAGATGATGTTTTATATAATGCTATTGAGTATTTTTTGTTTGCTTGAATTTCCTGACTTGTTGCATTCAGCCCTTAATGTGATCTTATATACTGTATATGTATATGTATTTAGCATTCAGTAGCTTTGGAATTTTAATGCTGGAATAGATTTTCAATGGTTACTCAAACCGTTTAAATACCTCCTGCAAGGAAACAACTTTTGTTTGTTTAAAAAAAAAATGCACAGAAAGCCCTAGGCTCCTGTTTTCTCAGGGACTAGCTGAGGACAGATGTCTGCAAGGACTAGGGTCTCTGGATGAAATGCAGGCCAGTTCTGCCCCTAATACGCGCTGTGGTCTTGGGCAACCAGCTGAACCACTCAAAGCCTCAATATCCCCATCTCTGCAATGGTGGCCATAGACTTCCTTGTGAGGGACACGTGGAATAATGCGTATATAGTCCTTAGAGTAGTGCCTGGTGCATAAATGCTCCAGAAAGGCCAGCTGTTATTTAGTGATGATAATAACTACGAGGTGCCCCTAAGTATAGGTTGAATTTTGCCTGACATTTTCTTTCTTGTGTCCCAACAGTCTTCGCTATGAAGGTAGGCATCCTTTATTTCGTGCCGTGCATGGGTAGTGTACCCGTTTCTTTCCTGCCGAGAGGTGCCAATGCAGGGCTCCTGCCAGTGGGGTTCTGCCTTCTGGTGTGAGGAGTGCGTTGTCACTTCCCAAGGACAGGCATGTGAAGGACACCCTTTGGGCAAGCTCTCCCTGTTTACATAGAGTGGCCCTTGTCTACCACTGGAGCCTGGCAAAGTAACAGAAAGTAACCACAGAACCCCTCAAATTAGAATTAGCACATGTCGTGGAGCCCGGGTGGCTCAGTTGGTTTGGCGTCCGACTTTAGCTCAGGTCATAATCTCACTGTTTGTGGGTTCAAGCCCCACATTGAGCTCTGTGCTGACAGCTCAGAGCCTGGAGCCTGCTTCAGATTCTGTGTCTCCTTCTCTCTCTCTGCCCTTCTCCACGTTCTGTCTCTTTCTCTCTCTCTCTCAAAAATAGACATGAGAAAATTTTAAAAAATCATTAAAAATGGAGTTAGCACAAGTGGGATGATAGGAACAAACTTCTTTTGAACCAGTCATGTGCTGCATTGCTGCCCGGGTTCACTGGCACTTGATATGCAGATTTCTATTTCGCACAGGCATCTGGAAAATACTGACTGAGCAGTTACTCTGTGTTTAAGTAATTTGCTAGGAGCAAGGGATACAGTGAAGGACAAGACAGGCGAAGCCACGCCCCCAGCCTCGCTGTCCAGCTGAGGCCACAGACAAGGAAGAGGGCACGGACAGGACCACGTGACTGGGACGATGCTCGGTAAACCTACGGTGTTAGGAGAACACGTAGGAGGCACGCACGAGGGCGTGTGTGCAGCTCTTTGGCAGGGGGCGCCAGGTCACTGTCATCCCCGAGATTGGAGGTGGTGTGAGACCTTGGTTCCAGCTTCTCCTCCTGAGTTCCAGTTGGTTCTGGTGGGTTCCAGTCTGTACTTGCTTTTCCCCACCTCATGTGTGACTCCGTCAAGCTGTGGTAACTTCCGTTCGCCATCACCTGCTGCAGACGTCTTCACCCCCTCTCTCATGATTGCACGAAGTCTAGTCCCTATAATAAATCCTTTATTGCATATCACTCACGCGGGTTCTGCTTTTCCGAATCCCAACAGATACATTCATTCCCTGATGAGGGAGCAGAGGCAAGTGACAGGCTGCAAACAACCCGCCCCCCCCCCCCGGGTGGGCTTTGTGTGCTATTCCTGGGCACTCCCGGCTGCCCAGGAACTTACAGGTTTAAATGCAATCATCTGACTAGTTCACTATAGTCTGCGTCTGTCTTACCTGAACGTCTGGAAAAATCTTAACTGTATTTCTGAATTTTTTTTTCTGTGCCTCTTCCCTCCAGGCATTCCAAATACAAATATATTAGGTTGCTTAAAGTTGCCCCATAGCTCACTGACACTCTTAATTTTACTTCAGTATTTTTTTCTCTGTGTTTCATTTTGGCTAATTTAAAAAATTTGCTTGTCTTTCTTTCTGCAATGTGTGATCTGCTGTGTGCTTTTCATTTCATACATTATGATGTTCATTTCTAGAAGGTGCAGTTGGGTCTTTTTCTAGATCTTCCTTCCATGTCTCCAGTTAAAATATTCAGTCCTTAGCTTCTGAAACATAAGAGATACAGTTCCATAACTGTTCAAATGTACTTGTACACTAACTCTTTCATTTCTGTCATTTTTGGATTGGTTTTGATTTTTATCCTCACTAGGTGTCAGGTTTTCTTGCTTTTTCACATCCCGATAATTTCTGACTGGGTGACAGGCATTGTGAACTCAACTTTATTGGGTGTCACAGACTAGAAGTCTGGGGTTCTCTCTTGTCCAGCAGGAGATTGGATGCAGAATTGAATATAAGAGAGGCTAATGTCTGGGAGGGGACAAGAGCCCTGAACAGGGGTTTCATCTCTGTATGTATTGAGTGCTCAAGATCTTACATGTGTGAATGTGGAGAAAACAATCAGTAATTAGTAACTTGTGTGTGTAAGAAGCAAAGGGTCTGGGGGGCAAGTGGAGTTTGTGATAGTATATTGGCATCAGTTGGAAAGAAATTTTCTGCCGGTGACATAACAAGTTACTCGTGATCCCCGTGTTAAGGAACCTGGTCTGCATCACCCGGTGGAAGAACCAAGTGGCACTTGGAAGGCAGAAGGTTTATTTCACACCAGTGGGCTCAGAGGAGATCATTCTCCAGAGATCTCAGCTTCCTCCCGCCCAGCCCAGTTCTGGGTCCCCTCCACCCCCCGCAGACCTGTCCCCGTCCCCTCCCACCCCGGATTCCGCCCATCCTGGACCCACCACCTGGGCTCCAGCCCTCAGCCCCTGGGGGCTCACACCATCAGTTACCTGCTCTCAGGCCAGAAATCGTAACCACTCCCTCCCCTGGCCTCCTTCATTCATTCAGACTGAGTAAGGTATTTAAGACAATCGTGTGAAAGGTGGGGAAAATCTTCTCTTTATTCCGGTCTCTCCAGTTTCTTAAAGCAAAATCCACACTCTTGATGCTGATTCACCCCTGTAATGGGGTGATCAGTGCCCCCTCCCCCAGTTGATGTGTTTCCCAGGAACCTCACAGTGTGATCTTATTTGGAAATACGGTTTTGCAGGTGTAATTAGTTCAGTGAAGGGGGTCAACGTGACCAGCGTCTTTCTAAGAAGAGGGGAGGGGTGGAGCGCCTGGGTGACTCCGTAGGCTGAGCTTCTGACTTCGGCTCAGGTCATGCTCTTGCGGTGTGTGAGTTCAAGCCCCATGGGCTCTGTGCTGACAGCTCAGAGCCTGGAGCCTGTTTTGGATTCTGTGCCTCCCTCTCTCTGTTCCTCACCTGCTCATGCTCGCCGGAGCACACCCTCTCTCTCTCAAAAATAAACATTTTTTTTTTTTTTTTAAAGGAGAGGAGACAGGGACAGCACTCAGGGAGAGGACCACAGATCGATGAAGGTGCAGACGGGGCAGCGTGTCCACAGGCTGAGGAGCCCCCAGGATAGCTGCTGCCCCAGAAACTAAATGCGGGCAGGGAACAGACCTTTCTTAGAGCCTTCAGAGGGGGCGTGGCCCTTATGACTTCGAACTTCTAGCCTCCAGGACAGTAAGAGAAGACATTGCTGCGGTTTCAAGACACCCAGGCTGAGGCGGTTTGCTGTGGCCGATCCAGGAAACAAACATGGCCCACAAGTCACTACGAGTCTCCTTCTGGTCCCAGGATTCTTCTGCACGTGGCCTGCTCGTGCCAACTCCAGCCTTCCTTCTCTTCTGCATCGGTGACCTCGCTGGCCCCCGGCTCTCCTTGACCTCCTCTCAGCCCCCCGAGTGCTGCCTACCCACACAGGCACCCAGTGATCGGGGCTGTGCTGTGTCGGCCCCCACCTGCTTCTCCTCTACCCATGGCCGCTGCCGCCTCCTCCAACACCCGTTCTCCCGCTGCCTGGACGCCGAAGGCTCCCCAGCCGACCCTCCCGAGATCCAGTGTTCAGTTTCCTACACCGCCTGCACCCTCCGGCTGGCGCTTGTGCAGGCATCTCAGACGCACCGCGGCTAAGGTAGACCTCTCCATCTAGAATCCTCTTCTCGAACTAACTGCTTCTCCTCCTGTGTGTGTCCAGGCATGGGGCACAAGGCAGACGCCTGGCATCTTCCTGGACTCCTACGCCCTTGCTGTGGTGACCAAGGATACCACCCGGGGAGGGGGAGGATGGGGTAAATCCATCCCCTCCTTGCCATCCCTGCTGCTACACCTTTAATTCAGACTTGCTACCTCTCGTCACTAGTAGAAATCCTTGCTAAATTCCATTTTTTTAAATTTCTTAAGTTTGTTTATATTTGAGAGATTGCACACAAGTGGGGAAGGGGCAGAGGGCGAGGGACAGGGGATCCATGCTGACCGCACAGAGCCCAAAGTGGGGCTTGAGCTCACGAACGTGACATCATGACCTGAGCGGAAGTTGGTCGCTTAACCAGCTGAACCACTCAGGTCCCCCCTAAATTCCATCTGAATGCTGCTCTTGGGGAAGAGTTTTCTTATACCATCTTGAGATCAGTAACTTCAAATGCTCCCGAAGCTCCCGGTTGCCCCCAGAACACTGTCTTTAGCACAACTTGGCTTAGAATTATAGAGCTTCATAGTGTCTGGCTCTCAGGAGTTTAGAGTGAAGGGACTCTGGATTGAGTTCCAGGATCTACCATAGACTTGCTGTGTGA